>CM035412.1:160742285-160867285 GCA_020310875.1 Ceratopteris richardii
TTCATGGAGGCTTGACCTTAAGTTTGATCCTATGGCTTGAGATTGAATAGAGACTCCAACTTAATTTTCAGATTCACTAACTCCAAGTTGAATAGAATCTCAAACATAAGTTAGAGCCTCTCTGACTCCATGTTGAGTAGTGTTCTGAAGTTTGAGCCTCTCTAACTTCATGCTCAATAGAGGTTCAACCTTAAGTTGGAGCCTCTCTGACAACAAGTGGAACAAAGCCTCTGACAATAAGTGGAATAAAGCCTCTAACTTAAGTTCGAGCGCTCTAACTCACTCACACGCTCCACCCAGGGTGAGTCAAGATAGAGATGCTGGTTTCAAGAGCGTATCCTAGATTGGAGTTCTAACTTAAATTTGAAACTAGGTACTATACTCATACTAACCCACATTGGATCCTCACTCGCTCAACCAAGGTTGATCGTGTCAAGGAAACCTTAAGCTAGCAAGAGCCCTATGGATGCCTAACAATGATGCTCTATGAGTTTGGAGGGGGGTTTATATAGTTTTTTTAATGCATTTGGGCCCTTGGATCTAGAGAAATCAACTCTCAACTCTAGGATCACTACTTTCGATTACAACCATTTGATTTACCAAATCAGTGGCTTGGAATTGTTCTTTCTATCAAATCTAGTATAAAGGATTGAAACTTAGGCACCTTCATTCTCCACCATCGGGATGATCTGGACCGTCGGATTAGTGCTGACATCAATTGGGATCAGATAAGCCACTATTTTTGGAGAAACTTTGCATTATTGATCTTTAACTATCAAAAAAGTCTTCTTTGATGAAAAACCTTGTGGATCCTCCTTCCTTTATGCTTTCGTGCATCTCCACCCTTGAATATGAGCTCATCTTGATCGTACAGCATGGTTCAATCATATTTTGCCATGTGGTATCCCTTCAAGCCTTCAATTTTCTTATTCTAGGAAACTGCGATGATCTTGAAAAATAGATTTTGTGCTCTTTGAACCTTCAATATCCTTTGATGAGGATAAAATTTTGTAGGACTATGTTTTGAAAGCCCTCCTTTAGGAATATGCAAAAAAAATGTCCCATTTGAATCTTCCTTGTACAACTTTGACTAGATTTGGAAGCTTGCAGGGTGGCATTAAGGTGTCTAGGAAGCTCTGATAGCCTTGAAACTTTGTACAAATATGTAGCCACATATGATCTTTATACGTGCCAAACCATATGGCTAACAAAAATTCCTATACAAAATTTTGTAGGGTCTAAGTGGAAAAATTACATTTTTTATAAAATGCACATGGCCTATCAATGTGCTAGAAAATCCATTTTCATGTGAAATTCGGGCTATAGACTCCCTTTGATAGGCTTTACAAGTATATGAATTTTCATGTGATTTGGAGACATTGAAATTTTTGCCCTAATTTCCAAAGTTTGACTAGCTTTGACTGCCAGGATTTGCTCGATTTCTTCCAAAGTTTGCATGTGAATAGTGACATGGTTGACGCTCCCATGGAATGATGGTATGACAAGAGAAGAACTTTTATCATTAAGAATAAAGCAGTTAGAACAAGGAAATGAAAAGTTGAAAGAAGTAGTCCAAAAGTTAAAGGAGTCAAGATTAAAGAACAAGATCTATTTTGACAAAACCCATCGACTGAGACCACGTAGGATTGAGGTAGATGATTGGGTGGTGGTGTACGATAGTACATTCGATACCCAATACGATGCTAGGAGGAAATTGACCAAACGATGGTTTGGGCCGTATGTGGTGACATCTGTATTTGAAAATGGTACGTATGCGCTTCGCAAGTTAGACAGTACTCCTTTGAGATCTTTGATTGTAGGAAAGAGGATAAAATTATTTAAGAAAAGAAATGAAGCGGACTATGAGATTGAGGAGGAACTTCTGGAGGATGCTGATGACACGGAGACTGATGCTGATGAAGAATGATAGACCATGGAATTAAAGAAAAGCTGGATCAAAATGAAGAACAATGACCAGGTGAAACATTTCTGATTTGAGATGTGTTTTCTTTCTGATAGAGCATATGCATTGCATTGATGTGTGTGATAAAGATATGTATGAGTTTATGAAAAGCATGTAGAATGAAGATAACAAAGATCTATTATGGGTTTGCATGAAGCATGAATGACTAGGAAATTATATGAGTGAGATCAGTTAGCAGACTAGAGACTTTTAGGAGTGAAAGCTTGGGGATGTGATGGCATGCTTAGACCGAGTGCATGTATATACTGATTGATTTGAACACTTAGTGAGTGGGAAACTTTGGATCTTACTATTTGTTTCTTATGAGATCTTACCTCCATATGGATCGTGATATAAAGAAACATTCATACTCATGCCAGCTGTATATGTGCGTGTATGTCATTGATGCGCTACGATGGGCTAGTAGGCGGGTGGAACCACCTTGGTCGGGTGATCAAGGCCACGAGCCGTAGCTAGTTTCTTCGTAGACCTGACCTATCTGTTGTCATGCGCCTATATGGGTCGGTAGGCGGGTGGAGACACTCTAATCGGGTGGTCAGAGCCAGGAGCTGACGTCAATTTCATGCAGGGCTGACGTTGTGTATGTCGTGCACTGTGTCGGGTCGACAGACAGGTGGAACGAACTTGGCTGGGCGGACAAGTCCATGAGTCGCACCCGATTTTGACATAGGCCGATTTGTGAAATAAAGATAAAAAGAATAAATGCTGAGCTGAGATGAAGTGGAAAATAAAGAAAGAGAAAAAGAAAAATGAAAAAGAGAAAGGAAAAGAAAGAGATCTAATGGAGAGTTGGATAAGTAGGAGATAAATAGTGGGAATCGAGGTATATTCTACAAACTGAGCTAGTAGAAACATATGTATATGCTAGTACTTAGAATGAGCAGTTGGATTTGAACCAGTTGAACAATCAGAAGATCTAGAAAGCTAACGATTTATTCATGTGATTACTTGTCAGATTGCAGACGCAGAAGCATAGTATGATGTTTGTGAAGCTTGAATCTACCTAATTTTCTAAAATTCGTACTAATCTTTATAAAAATTGCATGTATTGCATGAAGTCACGTTTTGATTTTGAAAAGAAAGACATTAAAAAGTAAAAAGTGTTTCAAAAGAACTTTGATACGCTTTTGTTGAATTTGCAGGTTGGCCCATCGGGACGATGTGCAGGTTTAGCGGGGGTGAATGTCGGGATGAAATCCCGCAGGGAGTGTGCATTGTTTTTTTCAAAAGTTCATTGTTTTATGACGTTTTGTGTGATGTTTTGATCTAAAGAGCGTACATTTCATGCATGATTTGACTGATTTGATTGCTTGTGTAATAAGAAACCATGTTAGAGATGTGCGTTAGAACCCTGCGTGTAAATAACTGACATTAGACCCATGAAAACTTTAGGTTTGACCCTTAGAAACCCTTGAAAACATGCGGGTTTACCCTAGGAAAACCGGACTTGAACCCTTGGAAACCCTTGGAGTTTAGGTCCAAACTTTAAATAAAACCTTGAATTAATGAGCTTGAGTTAAATGTGAGCAAACCCCGAATTTGCGTGGCCAAAATCCGTGGCTTAGACCCTTGAAATCGGTGTTTATCCTTGCCCAAACCCTTAGATTAATTAACCCTCTATATAGTGTGAAACCAAAACATTAATTTAGGGAAATTAAAAAGGACAAAATCAAGAATAGAATCAAGAGATGGGATTTTCCAAGAATAGTAAGTGAACATGCATGATGATCTAAAATTAGAAAGTTGGTTAAGGAGGTTGGAAGTTTCTAGAGGAAAGTCCAAGGGTGGGGAGGCCTATAAATAGGTGCCTAAACTCATTTGTTCCTCCCCGTGGTCTTTTTTGTTGGACCTTCCTACAAGTATGCTCCTTGACCTTACTTGTTCATTTCTGTTTTGCTTCTTGTTCGTTCTTCCATGATGGCCGAGATGGAGGTAGTCTTCTCGCATGGCCACTTAGATTGTGGGATTTTTCACGGTTGTATACTTGTGATTATCGGGAGTAGACGTGGTAGAGAGACGAGGGAGCTGTCATCAGAGAGGCCTACGGATGGATGCGGTAGCATAGACAGAGAGTCACCATGTTAGTGAAGATCTCCTGGGGATCTCTTCTCTGCGCCACCAAGTCTCTGTCCGAGAAGAAGGCTTAATCCTATGCGGGAGATCAGAGTACAGAAACTCGTGCTGAATATTTGAGAGAGATGATAGGCTGAGAACTACGTGGCACAGGCGGCGATGTAGGATGATTGAAGAGAGAAAGTCCCCGACGACTACTGACATACGTATGTGGAGAGTTCATAGCATGGATGACGTGTAGATGAGGAGCCTGGAGAGAAGCAATTTGCTCAGGCATGGACTGAACTGCTGGCGGCACGAAGACTCTCCGACAGAATGGGAGAGAATAAAGCGCTTGCGCATTGTTGAGATATCGGGAGAGAGTGTTGAGCCACGCTGGCTCTTGTCGGCGATAGAGTGGGCGAAATGGTGAGCTGTGACCACGATGAAGAGAGAGAGGACAGAGTTTGGCGGCACGCACGCGAACGGAGGAGGTCGCTATGTGGCGGTTGAAGAGAGAGAGAGAGAGGGAGGTGGCAGTCGGCACCTGTGCAGCTTAAGAAAGATGTCCGCGAAGGAGAGAGAAAAGACGACGGAGAAAACGGCGTTGTATGCCTCGCAGAATGATACCTGGAGAGAGAGAATTTGGCGTGCTGTAGATTTTCAGAGGTAGAGAAGGATTGTAGATGCATGAAGGCGATGGCGACGCTGGAAATGAGAGATTAGCGTGCACAGAGAATCTAGGAGCCGGAAAATTGATAGACAGAGAGAGAGTCGGTCAGTAGCAGCAAAGCATCAGGCGGGGAAAAATGTGGAGGAGAGAGAATCCAGAGAGAGATTCTAGTATGTCGTTGACGCTGCTACACAGCACGAGGAGAGAAATTTGGCGATCCATCCTAGCAGGCGCACGCAGAAAGATTCGGGACAGATCTGAAGTTAGAGATAGTCTACAGAGAGAGAGAAAGGTTATACTGGTTGGTGGTGACACAGGAATCTGACAAGAGAGAGAGAGATTAGCTTCAGAGAGGTAGTCGGGACTCGGGCAGTCATTGTAGAACCCATATTGGGTGAGAGACCTGCGCATAATCTACAGAGAGAGGTAGGGCTTATGGGGAGGTGTGTATCATAACAGGAGTGGAGAGAGAGTAGCTTCGTGTTGCAAAGAAACAAAGAGAGATGCACTAAGTCGGTTTCTAGAGAGAAAGAAGTTGGCAGGCGCTTCATGATTGGGTTATTTCAAATGAATTAGAGGATATTGTAAGGTAAAACAAATGAGATGATTTCGACGCAAACCTTAAAAATTTCTTTTGTCCATGGTTTTACATATCAAAATTCTATAATGGGTGATGCAATATCCTAATTTATGACGGTTTTTCATATTAGAATGGATTTGGCAGACTCTCTTGTAACAACAATGTTATTGCCATCTAGGTGACGTAGAAGGTGTGTTGTAAAACCATGAACAAACGTGCAATCTTAAATGTTTAACAAAGACTACCTAATGTCAATGAAGATACTACTTTGCAATGGACTAATTGAGAATAGAATTGTGCAAGTAAAAGGAGTTAATCGTATTAATTATTTAGAAAGCATACTTTCATGGCAAAGAGGTCGTTTTTATGAGTGTCTTATTTTTACCCTTTCAAAAGAAAATAGTACTAATGATGTTAACCCCCCGGCCCCCGTGGTCTTTTTTGTGGGACCTTCCTACAGGTTTATGTGATTTCTGATTATCTGAAGTAAAGAGAAGGAAGACCATTGCGGAAGATACTTGAAGAAAAGAACGGACCAAAGTAAAGTTGGAAGAAAAGCTTGGACTGCGAAGATCGAAGCGGAATCCCGTGGGCGATTTCTCGCACTGTAGCGAGGGATCTAGAATATACTAGCCAGCCCGCACTATAGCGGCGGCTTTCATATTGTATCATCGCACTGCACTGTAGCAGTTTTATTGTTTTTCGGCCCGCATTGTAGCGGCCTATTTTTGTATCATTCATTTTATTGGAGGCTTCAGTTTCATTTCCGTTGTATCGTTGGGAGCTTCATCTGCATTCGGTGTATCACTGCGGTATCCGACCGTCTCTTTCCGACGCCCACGGTCCCACGCACACGCATGTTCGTCTCGACACTTCCGAGGGGCAAGGGGCCCTACGAGGATCGTGCACGCTCTAGAGAGCACAAACGAGGTGCCCAGCATGCAGACGCCGCTTGCAGGACAGCGAGAACGGTGCACCAGAGAGGGGCCTGATCCAACCCCGGCGCCGGCTTCCTGCCCGACCTCCTTCTTCCCGACAATGCGTTGGGAAGGTTTTTGTAGTTGATGTCTTGCTCCCATACATACCCTTCGCCCAAGTCCACTTTGATCTTTGATGGAAGCGGCATGTTGAGGTCGGCCTCGATGCAGAATTGAGGGTGCCACCGAGTATTGAACGAGTGTCTTGCACCTTCATAAATGAGACCACCAGTGTCCTCGCGTGAGGCCAACGGCTTGCCGATAGGAGAAACAATGTCCCACACGAAGTTGTACAAGAAGTAAGGAAGGTTAGGGAGCTCAACCTAGAGAGGGTACTGAAGCGGTTTCGATTTGTCAGGAGTAAAATCAGGGGACCATCTGAATAGGCACAGGGTCGCCCGACCGAGTTGCCAGGTCCCGACGCTTAGGGCTCGGAATGCCATATCTTCATTTTCAAAGACTAGCAACATGTGGCTAGCCGGTAATCACTGACACTTACAAACAATTAGTCCACGGGGGAACCAATCGTTTCGAAGCCACTGTCGCACAGTTTCGAGCGGGGGCGTAGGGCTAAACAATTGGCCGACAAGGCAAACTTTCTTGAGCTCCTCCTGAGCTGACAGAATTGCGGATCTACTGAGGGAGACCACGGGGGGTTCAACACTTTCGGAGGCCCCAGGGGCGGCACAAGACCCCCCCTCCAATAGAGCGGCCAAGTTACCGGTCTCCCCTGTAGCAGGGCCCAGGTTACTTTTCACAAGTGAGGGGGTCGCCACATCCATGACCAAATTAAAAGGATTTTCCCGTGAAGGGTAGAGTAGCCGCCCACGAAGGCCACTCACGATGGACAACAAAAAGCTCCGTGAAGGACACTTGCCTCACCCACGATGGACAGCAAAAGTCTCGCGAAGGGCAAACTAGCCACCCGACGATGGATAGAGTAGCCCGAATCCCTTTTTTTTTTAATCGAGGAATGTTCTGCACTTATTATTTTCTTTTTCGAAGGGCGCTTAATTCTTTTTTTCAGGGAGGCCCACTCCTTTGCAGTTTGAAAGGTTAAACTCTCTATCGCATTCTTGTCAACCGCCTGCCATCTCTTGGTCAGTCGTGGCATGCACACTTCTCTCAGTCGGACCAACCCGCCTTCTCTCACACAGTCCAACACGATGGACGCTCTCAGTCAGTCGGACTCAATCAATCAATCGTGACGAGGGACCCGCCTTCAGTCGATCGTGACGATGGACAAGCACTCTCCAGCTCTCAGTCAGTCGGATTCACTCAGTGAATCATGACGAGGGACCCGCCTTCAGTCGGTCGTGACGAAGGACAAGCACACACGATGGATGCCGGTCAGTCGTGACGATGGACAAACCCTCAGGGATGCGCGCTCGCTTCGCTCACAGGAGAACACCATGGCACCATTGCAACCCGAAGAAGACAGAAGCCAGCGATGGCGTTCTTGCAAGAGTCGGCGCCTTCTCTCCATGATTGAGCCATCAGGACTTCAGTTTTGAGCTCGCCATATCCGCCGCACAGCCTTTCGACATCAAGTCACAATCTCCCCCTCCTTTCTCATAGATTCTCTGAGTATTTTCATGGTCATGTTGAATAGGTCCTAAGAAATTTTTATTAACATTTACTTCATCATCTTCAAAGTCCTCTTCATTAGATTCATCAAAGTTTAAGGCTTCACTCATAGCTTGACCTTGATCTAGAGAATCTTGCATCTCAGTATCTAGATTAAGCGGAAACCTCTTCCTTTTAATTAGGCCGATAAAGTTATCTTTTAAAACAGGCTTTGCAATAGAGAAAACTTGTTCTAAAGACATAGTCACATTACTCTTAAGCAAAATGTCATCTAAAATCTCCATAGGATCTATTTTTCTCTCAATTTCTGAAATCAAGATGGCTTTAGGTTTTCTCTTTGGTTTCTTTTGTTTTTGCTTAGGATCTTGTTTTTGTTCATGTTCTTGTGTTTGTTCTTTAGTTTGTTTTGATTGTTCTTGTTTATCTAAAGGCTTTGGTTTTGTTTTTCTTTGCGTTCTCTTCTTCCTTTTTGTTGCTCCTCTTGTTTTTGTTCATTGGGTTGTGATTCTTGTTTTTTATCTTTGGATTGTGATGTTTCTCCTTCTCTATGATTGTTTCTATTCCCTCTAAGGTTTGTTTTTGAGTCACTCTTCTTTCACTAGGCTCAACTTCATCTCTTTTTCATTTTTCTTCTACATTGGATATATGAGAAATAAGAGATTGATCTTCTATCGGTGATTCCCAAGCTGTTATTCTCCTAATCTCATCTCATGCTCTTACTAAAGCCTCTATGGAAAAATCACCTTCCTTTGTCGGTTTACTTGATTCTACTTGTTGCTCATCAAGAGCTTCTAGTTTCACTCCTCTAGTTCCTACATCTGTTATGGTTATATTTTCAATAGTGTTTTTTCATTCCTCCCTTACCATAATTTCCTTGCAAAGGTATCCTAGATCGATAGTCATAGATTTTCTTGTCTATGTCTATTACTAGTCGTTGCTCCTTAGCAGCCTTCAATAGTTCACAATCTCTCAAAAAGTGCTCGAACGAATCACACCAAGGACACCTACGAGGGCCACACACAAAACCATTTTGATTTTGAGGATTTTTATTAACTTGTGGTGGGAAATTTTGAAATTGAGGATTTTGTTGATAAAGTATTGCTTGAACAGGATAATTAGGATTCTGAAAAGGCAATTGATGTATTTGAGGAGCTTGGGGAGCAACATGTGGTACTTGAGGTGCAAGAGGAGCTTCCATATAGGTTGATGATTCTAAAATTTTGATTTTGAGGATTTTGAAAAGCTATTTGAGAAGCTTGAGGATACATGTTTTGATACATTTGAGGATTTTGCACATGAGGATGAGGATTTTTTATTGAAGGATTATGCATTGGAGGAACTTGATATGCTTGAGTAGGAGCTACTTGTGGATTTTGATTGGTAGCTACAACATGTTGATTAGGCTCTTGAAAAGACATTTGGCTCATTTGATTTTGGAAAGTTTTGGTGTAATTAGATTGTAAAGCATCTATAGTCTTGGCCAAATTGGATTGTGTAGCAATAAGACTTTCCATTTTCTTAGTGAGAATTTCCACTTGACATTGTTCAACTACACTTTTATTTGGCTCAACTTTAAAACCTTGAGTAGGCTCCATCATTTGAGGAATAGGAGTAGAGTCAAAAATCATAGCATGGGATTGTTCTCTAACTTGCTCCTTAGTTTGTGGAAGGCTAGCTTGACGAAGACTAGTTTGCTCATAAAGCATGGATTGTCTTTGATGTCTATGGGCTACAACCTCTACTACTTTACATACTTTTTGCCAATTCTCAGTAAGACCATAACGCTTATTTGGATCTTCTTATCGCCATTCAACTTCCCTACGCGTTTCAGGATGAAGAAGCTTAAGAAAATTGATCACAAGATTGGGTTCCAAAGTTATCTTATCCTCATCAGGAAGTTGTTCATAGCATCTAATATACTCATTTTGTAAGTGAGCAATAGAGCTACTAGGCTTTGGTGAATTGACCCATCGTAAGAATCCATCCCGATTATGTTGGCTATAATCTTCAAGATAGAATTCTTTGAGCATCTCCTTTCTAAAACCACTCCAAGGAAGACTATCATATTGAGTGACATGGTTTATGATAGAGATATCAACAATTCGTTCAAAGAATGATATCAAAAGATATTCGTCAATACCAAAAATCATAGCTTGCTCTTCAAACAAATCTAAGTAGATTGTGATGATGATGCCATTGAATTTTTCCTTCTCTTTCAACATACAAGAGACTATTCTTTGTCCTTGTTTCTCAACAATAAGGTATTTGAATCCTTCCTCCATCTTATGTGAATAAGCAAGTGATGCACGATGCTCTAGATCTCTCACAAATGCGTTTACTTCACGACGAAGATGTGCACGATACTCTGAGAAATCCAGTGCAACACTCAAGATTGATGATGATGATATGATGAGGATGAAAAATATGAAACAAAGTATATGGATCACAACCTCCCAACAAGATCAGAATCAAATGCCACGAACGTTTCTCCTCGGGTTCAAATGTGGAGGTGATCGCAATCCGGGTGGATCGGGTCCGGTTGTGGCACACACAGGGTGCATGAAGCTAATGAATGTTGGAAGGTTTAAGGACATGAAAGTGAAATTAATGTTGAGTATGAAGAAGAGAGAGATGTTGAAATGATTATGGGAATGGGAATGTAGGAGTGCAAGTTAGATGTATGAACATGACTGATAAGAATGAAAGAGAACCATACACACGAATCAAATTTGGAAGGAAGAATGGTCCATTGAAGGAGCTTCTTAAACACTTCCTAATTCTAATCCATATGCATAGTCTTCTTTGGATGATATGTATGCATGACGAGAATAGATGGAATCCTTACACATAAATTAGTTTCGAAAGGAAGAATGGTCTAATATTGGAGCTTCTTATACACTTCTAGAAATTAATCAATATGTATGGGTACGTATGGATTATATGCATGCAAGTGATGTTGGAAGTGAGGTAGGCCCTTGGCTCATGTCACAGGTCCATGGTTCCATAGTTCCAGTCATGTACAACATTAATTCCAGCAATCTTCCATATTGACAAAACATGAACATACCACAACTTAATCATACAGATGATGAGACAAAGATAGAGAAAGAATAGAGGACATGTGTAAGGTGTTACGTAAGCCATCGCTTACTCATAGTATCATATATACCAATGTTCAATGTACAATGTGGGAGCAAAATTCTCAACCACTCTATGTGATGAGAATTAGATGAACGAGTGAATGTACAATGTAACAAACATATTCAGATGTATGGGCAGTAATCTGAATATACATGAGATGTGTGACCTAATAGGTTATAGAAGAGTGAATATGAGTGACTGAAAGAGGAAGGATCAGTGTGAACAGAAATCCTCAAACTCATGTGAACACACCTTCTTAAACACCTCATCAAATATGCATAAAGCATAAAAGTACTAATTCTCTTGTACCTATGCCGAATAGGACTCCTCCTGATATGAACGTCATGGCTTCCATAAACTTTAAGTAGTACCTGTGTGCATAAAGAGAATATGTACCTGAATACTTAACATAAGATGTGAATCTTATGTTAAACTCCATCTAATGTCTTTGAAGTAGCCAGATATCTTCTTGTAGAACACAATCTTCAACCTAACATCTTCTTGTAGAAGATGATCTTCAAATACGCCATGTAGATGGTCCCATCCAATGTCTTTGAAGTAGCCAGACATCTTCTTGTAGAAGATAATCTTCAACCTAATATCTTCCCGTAGAAGACAATCTTCAAATACATCTTGTAGATGGGCGATCCTCACCATCAAGCTGCTAATAATCAAGTCTTCTTGCCATGAACAAGAGATGACCTCCTCTCCATGAGCTAGAGTGTGAGCACACCCTTCATCTTCCCCAAGAAGAATCACCAAGAAGAACTCCATAGCTGCTCCTCAACATGCTTCAAGTTAGCACCATGGCTGCCCCATGTGCTAGAAGAAACACCACCTCTAGTGAGGTCCAAGCTCTAGAAAGCTTGTGTTGATCCTAGGTGAAGGATGAATACAAGTGAGCCAAGCACTTGTTTTTATAGTATTCTTGTTCCCTTGAAAAGCTTATCAATAAAGCTACGTTTGCATAAATCTTCTTCATAGCGATCGTATCATAAAAATCTAAATTAAATCGCGAAGAGCTGTCCGTCGCCGTTTGCTTTATTTAACAAAAGCATTATATTAAAAGATGCCATGCGCTGTCGCCAAGGGGATTTGAACCCTGATGGGTCGGATAAGAGACAGATGTCGTAGCCACGCGCCCATCACATTTTGGTTATACAAGGAGCTTGTTTAAAAGCTATACATGCTGTGACGTTGGCCGCTGTTAGCATCGTTTCCTCTTAGAGGGAGTAGGATTGAGTTCTATTCATGCTAGAAACTGAGTTATATTAGACCATGAACTATGTTCTATATGACATTGTTTCCAACAATCCCCCCTGCAATGTCATATTGGTACAATCTGAATTGAATCTGCAAACTTTGTAATTTGAAAATTACCACAAGCTTCAAATAGCCTGTCACAAGCTTCAAGCTTGTACTTCTGCACTTCAAAACTGACCTTCAAAACTGAATTTGACTTTCCTTCAAAAAACCTGAACTTGCTGAATATGAACCATAATACTTGAGAAAATATGCAAACTAGATATCCAATAGTGTACACATCAAGCAATCACTGCTTGACAAAAAATATAGCATGAACTATCTCTGAACCTGCTATCTCCTGTTTTCACAAACCTGAAAACATACACTAGGATCCACATATTTGCATTTACCTTCCAAAAAGGTTTCTCAATGTACTTCTGCTGTGTCATGTAAATACACTAAACAAAATCAAGAACTGAATCCTGGAACCTATGACTGTCAACTCACAACTTAGTGTATTATGAACACTACTGGTTCATCTCTGACTGTACTCAACTCAATATGAGTCAAAAAATCTATGATGTCATAATGTCTTCATCCTTTAAATCCTTCATACCTCTTTCCTTCAGAACTTGGTATAAACATATATGTGCGCACTTTTGAAATATACCTCTCTGAAATATCAAGCTTCTCTTCAATAGAAATCTGGAACCTTCTCCTGAACAGGAACATCCTAAAAGGAACTTTCTCCAAACATTCTCCTTCTTCCTTCTTCTTTCAAAGCTGGAACATAAAGAGAACCTGACAAAGGAAATATAGGAATACCTGAAATAGGAATACCTGTAGGTATGACTCTACATTCTTTTACATATGGCTGAAAACAAGTCTTCATGTTTCATCACCCCCTGGATGACTTAACACTAGTATCCAAAATTCTTCAAATATATCAGACTTTATGAAATGTGGAACGTCTTCCTTCTTTCAATAAATCTGATCTTTAGTGATCAATACCTGTATTTGAAACAAAATCTCTGAACCCTTTTTTATTAGCACTGCAGTTGCTAATAGCTTTTTACTGTAAGTCTTCAGCTTCCCATATTATAGAATAAGGTTAGCTGATAAAACCTTGCTGAAAGCATTTTAGGATTCATACCCTTCTGCACATAACAAGTATTTCTATCTCTTTGCAACACAAATCTGATAGAATCTGAATCTTTGACTTACTTCTCCAATGTTAAGAATCTTCACAAACAAAGGATAGACAACTGAATCATAAATACTCAAGACCATACAAGATCTATTCAAGATCAATGATCTCTCATGTGTAGAATCTGCTCTTATCAAACCTTCAAGACTGAATGTTTGATTTGTTTACCTGAATGTCTCCAAGTGTCCATGCTTCTCAAAAAGTTGTAAAACTTTTCTTCAAACAAATCCTTCAAGGAATCTGCAATTCCTACTTGAAACATAAGTGGACAAACTTCTCACCTTGAGAACTCCAAAAGCTGCAAGTTGATACTTCATAACTTTCATATTTTACCCGGGTGAAATGTGATAGTACCTGCTTAATTTTCTTTTGGCTAACTCCACTTTTCAATCAAGTGATAGGATCTAATGGAACACCTTTTTGAATACAAGCATGTATCCAAAAAATCAAGACAATCATAGAAAGTAGATTCTTCAACGGACTGGTACATCAACAAGATTCTGAATTTTTTGAAGTTTTCTGAAAATACTGAATATGAGGTAATCTTTTCCAAACATAAAACCTCAACCCAAGTCTTTAACATCTGCTACAGAAAAACTCTTTTACCTCAAGAGTTAGATAAAGAAGAAATATACTTCTCTGCAACTTGTCATATACCAAGTAGCTTTGTATTGACACTCCAAGAATTCTTTGAGGGAACATATAAGCTGCCTGCTTAAAAGCTTCAACTAAAACATAACTCATACATATATATCTGCTGCTTTTCTTTCTCTCAATGCATTTCTTTGTCAAATCTACTAAATCATGACCAAGTGTAATGCAAAACAAGAAACTGCTTCTTCTTTAAACAAGATGTTCTCGTAGACTTGTCTTTGGGTGTAGAGGATAAAATAGGAAAAGTATATGGAAAATATATGAGAAAAGGAAGCCTTACTTTTCTTTTGGAAATGATGGACTTTCTTTTTCTGCATCTTTCTTCCACCTGATGATGTCAACATCTTCAAACTTCTCTTCCATACCTTTTGTTCTCTTCATCTTGAAGTAGCAAACACTCTTGACTTCTTCAACTGAAATTTTCTCTTCCTCTAGTGCTAAGAGTAAGAGATAAAACAAACATGGTATATAAATGGAAGTGAATATAGAAACATGTTTTACCATCTCCTCATATCTCTGAATTAAAATTCTGCTTCAAATGTCTAAAACGACTAAATTCACCAATCGTTGTCTAAATGATGAATTGCCCTTCTAGAGTTACCTTCTCTAGATACATTTGTACCTTGATATCCAACCAACTTACAACAGAAAATTGGCTGAAAACAAAAATCATCACATCTCTGTGCTTGTCTTCTTAGATGAACTTTCTTGCCATGAAAGAGATCTTTCAAAAACTCTCTAGAAAAACCTCTAGATACCTGTTTCGATGTAGCCTTTAACTTTCAAATGATGAAAGCGTATAAAAGCAATCCTTGAATTTCTTCAAATCTCTTCATAACTGCTCTTCTAAGATATGACTTGCAAATGATAATCTGATAGTAGAAACTGATACCTGTGATTTTATGTTGATCTGATTCCTTCATCTTCTCTAAACCATTGTTCTTCCTTGAATTTGAAGTAGTCTTCTGTTCATCAAGTCTGGGTCTTCAAATAATACTTTTGTAAAGTATTTGCATACTCTTCCAAAAATATTCTGCTGCTAACAGATCATCAACTTCATACTCCACACTGATAAATACACATGTGACTGAATTGTCTAATTCTCAAATCTCTACTCATCTAAATTAAGTGTGTGTGTCAAATGTCAAATATAAGAAGATGCTTTCAAATCATATGTTGTAAAACTGGAAGTCTAGGAACCTGGGATTATGAATGAGCCTTAATGCATTGATGCCAAAGATCTAAAGTTATGTAACCAAAACCTTAGTGCTCTGATACCAAATCCCTAAAGCTCTGATACCAAATGTTGGAAGTGAGGTAGGCCCTTGGCTCATGTCACAGGTCCATGGTTCCATAGTTCCAGTCATGTACAACATTAATTCCAGCAATCTTCCATATTGACAAAACATGAACATACCACAACTTAATCATACAGATGATGAGACAAAGATAGAGAAAGAATAGACGACATGTGTAAGGTGTTACGTAAGCCATCGCTTACTCATAGTATCATATATACCAATGTTCAATGTACAATGTGGGAGCAAAATTCTCAACCACTCTATGTGATGAGAAATAGATGAACGAGTGAATGTACAATGTAAGAAACATATTCAGATATATGGGCAGTAATCTGAATATACATGAGATGTGTGACCTTATAGGTTATGGAAGAGTGAATATGAGTGACTGAAAGAGGAAGGATCAGTGTGAATAGAAATCCTCAAACTCATGTGAACACACCTTCTTAAACACCTCATCAAATATGCATAAAGCATATAAGTACTAATTCTCTTATACCTATGCCGAATAGGACTCCTCCTGATATGAACGCCATGGCTTCCATAAACTTTAAGTAGTACCTGTGTGCATAAAGAGAATATGTACCTGAATACTTAACATAAGATGTGAATCTTATGTTAAACTCCATCTAATGTCTTTGAAGTAGCCAGATATCTTCTTGTAGAAGACAATCTTCAACCTAACATCTTCTTGTAGAAGATGATCTTCAAATACGCCATGTAGATGGTCCCATCCAATGTCTTTGAAGTAGCCAGACATCTTCTTGTAGAAGATAATCTTCAACCTAATATCTTCCCGTAGAAGACAATCTTCAAATACATCTTGTAGATGGGCGATCCTCACCATCAAGCTGCTAATAATCAAGTCTTCTTGCCATGAACAAGAGATGACCTCCTCTCCATGAGCCAGAGTGTGAGCACACCCTTCATCTTCCCCAAGAAGAATCACCAAGAAGAACTCCATAGCTGCTCCTCAACATGCTTTAAGTTAGCACCATGGCTGCCCCATGTGCTAGAAGAAACACCACCTCTAGTGAGGTCCAAGCTCTAGAAAGCTTGTGTTGATCCTAGGTGAAGGATGAATACAAGTGAGCCAAGCACTTGTTTTTATAGTATTCTTGTTCCCTTGAAAAGCTTATCAATAAAGCTACGTTTGCATAAATCTTCTTCATAGCGATCGTATCATAAAAATCTAAATTAAATCGCAAAGAGCTGTCCGTCGCCGTTTGCTTTATTTAACAAAAGCATTATATTAAAAGATGCCATGCGCTGTGGCCAAGGGGATTTGAACCCTGATGGGTCGGATAAGAGACAGATGTCGTAGCCACGCGCCCATCACATTTTGGTTATACAAGGAGCTTGTTTAAAAGCTATACATGCTGTGACGCTGGCCGCTGTTAGCATCGTTTCCTCTTAGAGGGAGTAGGATTGAGTTCTATTCATGCTAGAAACTGAGTTATATTAGAGCATGAACTATGTTCTATATGACATTGTTTCCAACAAGTGAATTATTATGATAGAGTTTAATCACAAGCTCAATGAAACATCCTCACTCGTTCAACGCAATACTACGGAGCCTTCTCACACATAGAAGAAAATAGAAGACATGTAAAAATACTTAAGAGACTAAGAGACAAGAGACAAGTGACAAGTGAAATGAATGAAAAGGATTTGAATTAAGATACATGTATAAGATCTTCGTGATAGGTCAAGCGTAGCAGTCTACTGATCAAAGGCAATTCCGACCTTCAAACCATGACAGTTCAACCGAATGTCACACGTAAGAAGATGAGTTCCACTTCATTGACCCTATGTATGTCTAGGCTCGTAACATCTAACTAAAGAAGTCTAAGACTCATTAAAACTAGCTCTAACTCACTCACATGCTCCAGTGAGGGTGAGTCAAGATAGAGATACTGGTTTCAAGAGCCTATCCTAGATTGGAGTTCAAACTTAAATTTGAAACTAGGTACTATACTCATACTAGCCCACCTTGGATCCTCACTCGCTCAACCGAGGGTGATTGTCTCAAGGAAACCTTAAGCTAGCAAGAGCCCTATGGATGCCTAACAATGATGCTCTAGGAGTTTGGAGGGGGGTTTATATAGTTTTTTGAATGAATTTGGGCCCTTGGATCTAGAGAAATCAACTCTCAACTCTAGGATCACTACTTTCGATTACAACCATTTGATTAATCAAATCAATGGCTTGGAATTGCTCTTTCTATCAAATCTAGTGTAAAGGAGTGAAATTTAGGTGCATTCATTCTCCACCATTGGATCTGGGGATGATCTGGATCGACGGATTAGTGCAAACATCAATTTGGATAAGATAAGCCATTATTTTTGGAGAAACTTTAAATTATTGATCTTTAACTATCAAAAAAGTATTCTTTGATGAAAAAACTCGTGGATCCTCCTTCCTTTATGCTTTAGTACATCTCCACCCTTGAATATGATCTCATCTTGACTGTACAACATGGTTCAATCATATTTTGCCATGTGGCAACCCTTCAAGCCTTCAATTTTCTTATTCTAGAAAACTCCGGTGACCTTGAAAACTGGATTTTGTGCTCTTTGACCCTTCAAATATCCTTTGATGAAGATAAAAGTTTGTAGGACTATTTTCTGAAAGGCCTCCTTTAGGAATATGCAAAAAAAAACTCCCATCTGAATCTTCCTTATATAACTTTGACTACATTTGGAAGCTTGCAAGGTGGCATTAAGGTGTCTAGGAAGCTCTGATAGCCTTGAAAATTTGTACAAATATGTAGCCACGTATGGTCTTTATACATGCCGAACCATATGGCTAACAAAAATTCCTATACAAAATTTTGTAGGGTCTAAGTGGAAAAATTATGTTTTTTACAAAATGCACATGGCATATCGATGTGCTAGAAAATCCATTTTCATGTGAAATTCGGGCTATAGACTTCCTTCGATAGGCTTTACAAGTATATGAATTTTCATGTGATTTGGAGACATTGAAGTTTTTGCCCTAATTTCCAAAGTTTGACCAGCTTTGATTGCTACCCTTGATTTTCTCGATTTCTTCCAAAGTTTGCATGTGAACTCCCTTTGACGTCCTTGATGAATCTTGGACTTCTCAGGGAATTATGGCTACCTTCATCGAATGTGTTTCCTGTAGGCCTTCATGCGTGAGAGAGGAGAGAAAATCTCGACGACAACGTTCAAGCTAAAGTTCGAGCCTTTTTTAGTCAAGCTCAGTAGAGGGCAAACTTAAGTTCAAACCTCTTTTCAACAAAGATCAATAAACCCATAGAGGCTGATAAATAATGAACTGAAGTTTGAGCTGTTACAATCGTTACCTCAAATGCACTAACTTAAATTTCAACCTCTATTATCTTAAATTAGAAAGGTTTTGAAGATACCAATCTTAGAGTTAAGTTTTGATTAAAAGTCTTGAACTTAAGTTTGATTCTGAATGTGGTTGAGTGAAAGATACTCATTTAAGTTAAATCCTCTAGCATAAGTAATTAACAAAAGAGCCTAGATCTTAAGTTTGAAATCTTGAACTCAAAAGAGTGAAGATGAAAAATTTAGTTTAAAATTTTATGTCAACTTATCTTTGAATGTGTTTTGCTCACATACTAAGAGTTTTGATCTTCAAATCAAGCCTCTTCTAATATCTTTCTTAGAAGAGGTAAAATCTTGAACTTAAATTTAAAGCTCTCCCACTCACAACTCTCCGAGTTAAAAAACTAGATCCACTACAAATTCAATAAAGGCTGCACCTTAATTTCAAGACTACTTGAACAAGTATCAATAGAGGTTAAAACTTACGTTCTAGCCACTCTGAATCCAAGTTGAATAAAGGATGAAACTTAAGCTTGAAACTATCTAAATGCAAGTTGAGTAGATGCTCAAAGTAAAGTTTAAACTTCCCTAACTTGGTTGAATAGAGGTTTAAACAAAAATTTGAGCCTCTTCATTTCAAAGATGTATAGAGGTTGAAACTTAAGTTTGAGTCTCTCTAATTCCAAATTGAATTGGGGCTCAAAATTAAATTCGAGCCCCTTGAACTCCTATATCAATCATATGTTAACAAGCTTAAGTTTGAACCTCTCCTAAAACAATGTCTAGTCATTTCGATGATATAAGGTGAGACTTAAGTGTAAGACTCTTAACTTCATATACTTTAGTTTCAACCTCTT
This sequence comes from Ceratopteris richardii, assembly GCA_020310875.1. Taxonomy (NCBI): domain Eukaryota; kingdom Viridiplantae; phylum Streptophyta; class Polypodiopsida; order Polypodiales; family Pteridaceae; genus Ceratopteris; species Ceratopteris richardii. Next base: position 160,761,861 of record CM035412.1, read on the forward strand.
GACTCCAAGTTGAATAGAAGCTCAAACTTAAGTTTGAGTAGCTTAATTTGAGCTTTTAAAATAATTCAAAATTGGATAGAGGATCAAACTTAAGTTTCATACCCTCTCACTCCAATTAGAATATAGCGTCAAACTTACTTTTGAGCCTCTTTGATTCCAGTTTGAATAAAGGCTCAAACATATAGTTTGAAGCTCTTTGACTTCATGATTATTAGAAGTTCCACCTTACGTCCAAGCCTATATGACCCTATATCAATACGAGCTCAAACTTAGGTTTTAACAAAGCATCTTCAAGTTGAATAAAGTTTGAAACTTCAGATCAACTCTTGAAATGCAAGTTAATTTTGAGCCTCTCTTAACATAGCCTCTAGTTATTGTAGTGATATAAGATTAGAGTTAAGTTTAAGGTTCTTTGATTCATAGAATAAAGTTTTAGCCTCTTGAATCAAAGTTGAATAGAGGCTCAAAGTTAAGTTTGACCTACTTAATTGGAGCTTTTCCAATAAAAAAGTTGAATAGAAGCTCAAACTTAAGTCCAGACTTCTCTCACTCCAAGATCAATATAGATTCTAACTTAATCTTGAGCCTTTTTCATTCCATTTCAAATAAATACTCAAAATAAAAGTTTAGTCTCTTTTCCTTTAAGTTCAAGAGAAGATCCACCTTAATTTCAAGCATATCTCATTCAAAGTTGAATAGCGCTTGTCTCACTCTAAGTTTAATAGAGGCTCAAACTTAAGATTGAGGTTCTAAAACTATAACTTTGGATGTAGGCTCAAACTTAAGATCAAGACTCTCTCATTCCCAAACTTAAGTTTTGAGACAAGTTTGAGAAGCTTGGAGAGCCTTGCAAAGTTGATTTGTCAACAGGTGAAGTTGGTCCAACAAACGAACATATGAATAGCCCTAGCTCTTTTAATATTAAATTACACCTAGTAGATTTTGGTTATTGCAATAAAACCTTATAGGCACGTTCGAGAATGGACAAAAACAAGTTGATGCAAAACAGATAACTTGAACCTTGACTAGCTCACAAAAACCTCCTCAAAATGGATGGAAGTTATGATTTCAACACACTTACACTTGGAGAATTTTATCTTTAGGGAGTTTCATACATAGGGGTGGCTTGCTAAAGTGCATACAAAACCTCATTTATATCAACCTATGAAGGAACACACACCTTAACAATGATCAGATGTCATCCCAATTTTTCAAGGATGTGTAAACAATGACCCCGAGAATATAAAACACCAATTTCTATCAAAGTACTAAACCAAGTGACTTGAAAATTTGTACACATAGAGTAAAGGGATAAATTATTTCAATGAATGCTTAACTAGTTGATTTAAAGCTATGTAGAGAAATTAAAAATCTCTACAATTCGAGTGAGTCTACAAGCTGAGTAAGTCTAAGGAATAGGGAGCAAAGAATAGAAGTGGCACCAAGTATATGTATTAAATCAAGTTGAGTGAGTCTACTCCAAAAATCACTACAAGTTGAGTGAGTCTAAGGAAAAGGGAGGAAATAACAGAACTGGCACCAAGTATATGTATTGCATCAAATCAACACTCTACTTAATGAAACATTGTTTTGGACTCTTTATATAGAATCTTGTGAGTCTAACCATGCCTTTTCTTCATATAAGGACCTTCGTGGACGTTTCTACCATAACAAATACCCGATCAAAATGAGCAAAAATGCAAGCCGATAACATGGTATTAAAGTGGTACTGACATAGTATTTCCATGTCTACTTTATCCATGGAAAATATAAGAACAATGTTTTTGACAAAAGAACAAATTGAAAAACACTATAAGAAACCTTAAACCTAAAAAAAAACTTAATAAAATTCTTAAAAACTATGGAAACCTAAAACCACTTCTAGTTTATGTATGTATGTATATACATATACATATATATATATATATATATATATATATATATATATATATATATATATATATATATATATATATATATATATATATATATATATATATAGTGTGTGTGTGTGTGTGTGTGTGTCGATGTGTATGTGTGTCCTTAGACAAATAGTTAATCCAACAAGTGGAAAGTTTAGAATTCTTACAATAAAAGTAGCTTTGATCTTTTTGCCGAAGCAAAAAGTGAAAAATACTAAAGTGAAATTAAGATATCTTGGATCTGAAGAAAGTCGTTTCGCAAACCAAAGGTGGTTGCCGAAATTCAAGTGTGTGGAGTGTCTGGTCGCCAAGACGGCTCACTTGAATCTCCTTCCATCAGAAAACACAGACTTTGCAAACATTTATGGCCTCATTTTCCATGCTACTAGATTTTTTGCTTAATGGTTTGAAATATCAGTTTTAGAGCTTTTGGTAATGACATGGACTCCAATTGAGGTTTGGGACATACTCCGAGGTGTTTAATCTCTAAGGAACTTTGTGGATGTCTCTACCTATGCACACACACCATCTAAAGGAGCAAAAACATAGGCCTACGAAGTGGTACGAGGTGAGTATTTCCATCGGTACTATATCATTTCAAAACATAAGAACAATTTTCTTTTCCAAAATCAAATACAAATTCACAAACACTATTAAAAACCTAAAACGTTAAAGCATCTAGAACTTAATAAAAACTATAATCCTAACCAAAGCCTTACACCTTAAAGAACCTCAAACCTAATAAAAAAAATAAAACCTAAACAAAAACTAAATAAACCTAAAATCTAAGAAAAAGTCTAAAACCCTAAAACCTTATTAGACTGTATGTATGTAGGTATATATATATATATATGCACACACACATATATATACACACATACACACACACATACACACACATATATATATATATATATATATATATATATATATATATATATATATATATATATATATATATATATATGTATGTATGTATGTATGTATGTATGTATGTATGTATTATGTATATATATATGTATGTATGTATGTGTGTGTGTATGTATATATGTATAACTATATGTATGTATGTATGTATGTATGTATGTATATATATATATATATATATATATATATATATATATATATATATATATATATATATATATATATATATATATATATATATATATATATATATATATATATATATATATATATATATATATATATATGCATATATGGATGTAGACATGTATATATAGATGTATGCCATGAGTTTTCCTAACAAATGATGAGCTTAGTACTCTTACAATGAAACTACTTCAAAAATGTTTGTATAAGGGAAACATGAAAGCCATTTGAGAAATTTAATGTGGTTTCCGAATATACGGTATGTATAGTATATTCCTATGAAGATGCTTCACCTCAATCAATTTCCATGATGAAGCACAAACCTTGCAAATATGCCCCACTGGCCGGATTTAACATGCTACTTGAATTCATGCCTAGGGGTTGGAAATCTTAGTGGTACCCCCTTTTTGGCGATGCCATGGTTTCAAATGGAGGTTATTGACGAAGTAGAGTCCAAAGAATTATCTTCGTGCCTTCTTATAAAAATGTTCGTCAATAGTACTTCGGATAAGATTCACCAGAATGCATTAAAAGCATATATCATAAAATCCTTTATTTCATTCGACCTTAATCTGTCCTCCAAATGGCTATTCCATGTCTGATGTGCTGCGCCAATGTTATTCATCACTTTACTCTGACTATCTGCCAACAACTTGTACTTAACAATTTCATCGCCGAAGTTTCTAAAAACATACAAAATACGTCACCACGATAAAGTTATAATATTTAGTTATGGAGAGTAACATGTATTCTTCACTGGCAATTGACACGCAACCACAACTAGACTTATATCTCACCAAGGAAGTATTACAGAGACAAAATCACCAAAATCACTTAATATTGAGTGTAGCAAAAGATAAATATACTAGTTTAACTAAAACTTCGTGTTGGAATGGCCCATAGGTGCAACATACAGACCCAGAGTCTTGCATCTTGCTTTTCCTTCACATTTGCTTCCTGCATTTTTTCATTATAAAAAAGTTACAAGTGTTACGCTACATCCTTTCAATGTGCATCCTTTCCAATCACATCTTCCAATAATTATAATTAAATTCCGGCCAGCTAACAGCTCACATAGTAATCTCTGTGTTAGCTATGCCTACACAAAATCATATTCAACCTCACTGAAGCAAGTAATGAGGGGGTTAGCTTAGGTGAGGGGCTCAATAACTTGCTTCCAAACTATCTAAGAGCACACACATATGAGAGATCACTCAAAATTTAAAGCTATGTATGTGTAGATATCGAGATGAAAAGATTCCTTAGAATCCTTACAAGTTAAGAAATACTTTTATGATATTAAAGGCAATTATTCACAAGTAGTTTTGGTCGAAATCTTTCCTATTGAGGGGGGGATTCGAATCCATGATTTCTCATGCCTGATTTCTTGCTTTATGAGACTCTTAGCATCCATGTCATGGTTTAAATTTGACTAAAATTGAAGCCTTTACTTCAATACATGGTGGGATGTATTCCTCTTTTGACTCAATTGATAATTCTTTAAATTTGGGATGCTAATGTTAGAAGTGCTCATTCCAATGTGTTTCTTCTTCTCACGACACTTGAGTGCCATATGATCATGATCTCTAGTTTAAAAACATAATCAACTATCTTTTCGATGCTTTCTTTCCCTTGGTGTAAGTGTTTCAAATGTTCTTATAAAATGCTCTCTCTCTCTCTCTCTCTCTCTCTCTCTCTCTCTCTCTCTCTCTCTCTCTCTCTCTCTCTCTCTCTCTCTCTCTCTCTCTCTCTCTCTCTCTCTCTCTCTCTCTCGCAGCCCCCACCCCCCCTCGCAGTCCTCCTCTCTCCGCCCTCTCTTCTCTCTCTCTCTCTCTCTCTCTCTCTCTCTCTCTCTCTCTCTCTCTCTCTCTCTCTCTCTCTCTCTCTCTCTCTCTCTCTCTCTCTCTCTCTCTCCCCCGTAGCCCCCGAACCCCTCCCCTAGTCCACCTCTCTCTCTCTCTCTCTCTCTCTCTCTCTCTCTCTCTCTCTCTCTCTCTCTCTCTCTCTCTCTCTCTCTCTCTCTCTCTCTCTCTCTCTCTCTCTCTCTCTCTCTCTCTCTCTCTCTCGCAGCCCCCACCCTCTCAGTCCCTCAACCTCCGCCCACCTAGTTCCCCTCCTCTATCTCTCTCTCTCTCTATATATATATATATATCTCTCTGTCTCTCTCTCTCTCTCTCTCTCTCTTAAGAAGTCACGGCTTTTATAGAACAAACTAACCAAATATTCGGGAACAACATCTCATCTAATAGCAATGACCAGAAGGCGATAACAAAATCCACCCGATGTGGGTTTTGTTTTATTGTTGTTTTTTTTTTCTTTTGTGAGTGCTAGGGTATACTTGTTAAGATCAACACTGTGCGCGATAAGAGAGAGCCTTACAGATAAATATGGACAGAAACATCGATTGTCTAGATACATAATCAATTATCTTTTGGATGCTTTCTTCATCTCTAGAGATGTATCTATACAAGCTTCTTCCTTGGATGTAATCCATCATCCTCAAGGACTATGCTGGATAATTCTCCCTGTCCAATGTATCGAGAAATGATGGAAATCCATCTCCCATTTTACCTTATTGTTCTTTCATACCACTGTTGGAGGAGATGGTGGACACCTTCCAAAGATGAAATGGTGCTACAAATTCCTGCTTCATACCAGCCAAAGTTGAGTTGAGGAGTGCAAAGTAGAATCTTGAAGCTTTCCAGGAAGATTAAGTAATCACATAAGTGCTTTCGAAGATGATTCTCAAATCATTGCATCAAAATAGATAACATTGACATGGACCTTGAACAAAAAAACTTTCTATTTTGGTCACTATACTTGCTCAAAGAAATGAATAGTTCTATTTCTATGCTAACAATTGGACTAAATCCTTTTGGGAATATCTAGTTAATGTAAATATCTAACTTCAACAAGTTATTTCAATCAAAATCATTAATTAGGAAAGTAGAATGATCTTTAGCAAGTTTGGGGTATATTCCAACTTTTAAGGAGCTGAGCAGATAGCAGAGTAGAGAATAGTAATTCCAACATTCCTTGAAAATGGCTGAAGAAATTAAGATGCAAATTTGTGGCATATAAGTAGATTGTCTAAGAAGCTTTAGCAGTTTGAATCACTCGAAATAATTAAGTACACACTAAGAAATGGTTTTAAGAAGTTCGCTATTCTCAGGTTTACTTGACAGAGTAGAGACAAGAGAACATGATCAACATGTATGTCTGAATGCACATAAAGTACAATAATATTGACACTAAATGATTGCACAATATGCGGGTGATGATACAGCTATAGTGTGAGCTCAATAAGCAAGTAGAATCCCTCTAAAATCTCTTCCAAATCAGGCTCTAAGAGTGAGTCCTAACAAATGAGAACTATGTCATAAAAAGAGAACAACCTTTTTGAAAATCAAGCAAATTGCATCTTATGTTTGAGAACCCTTTATAGCAGTATACAAATAGTTCAAAAATCAAGTGAAAACATGTGTTGTTTTGACGTTTTTTGTCATTTCTTCAGAAAAAAAAGAGCCTAAAACATGGCCAAAATTTCACTCAATTTAACATTGACATGTCCAAAATCTACATAAAAAATATAAAAGTGATAATAATGCTTATACAAAAATTAGACATTGAACATGTTTCCAATGGTGGATATCGGATAGTTATTCAAAATTGCTATAGAACATGGTTTTGTTAAGAAAAATACTTCAGAGCATTTATACATGCACTAAACATGTGGATTTTCAACTTAGTTCCCAACCATCTTATCTATGTCTACACCCCCATCATCGGATGCACTTGATTCACTCTAAGACTATTGAGAGCTCTCTTCTTCTTCTTCTATATCCTCAACATCTCTCTCTTGATCCAAGTACATACCAAATTTTACAGGATCATGCATAGATCTTGTTGTTCGTATATGATTAGTTGTACCACATACATATGTACCACATAAATGTGGAAGTTCTTGATTACTTTTAATATGGAAGAATGAAACTCACAAATATGGATCATAATTCTAGGTGAAAGATTTTCGGAGCTTTTTAGAATATGGATCATAATGCTACATGCGCGTATGACATAATTTAAAAAAAAAAAGTGGAAACTCACAATATTGAGTACATGCATTATTTTGACTCATCATCCAAGTTTACATACCACTCAACTACAATTAGTGTCATGAATAAAAAAAAGGAAACACCCAAATCCTACTGTATCAAGAATGAATTGTACACACATAGTTAACCCAAGTGGTCACATCTTTAAGAATTAGGCTTCAGTTATTATCTTCCAACACAATAAATGGACATATTTGTTTGATATGTTATTACCATTTCATAACAAAAGGACTTCGAATGTCTACAAAGTAGAAAAGATCAAAAGTTTCAATTCTTTTCCCTAGATCACTTTCAATTCCAACTACCCATATGAAACCAAGGAGAAAAGCTCAATTAGGGTAAATGTCCAAACGCAATCATAGACATCGTACAAAGTAGGTACAAACGATGTATTTGGAAGGATCTTTCCAAAGCTCTAGTAGACAAGTACCCATGCTACTCATGCGTTCATTCCTGAAGCACTTCAAATTAGAAAACCACTTCACATTAGTTTTTTAAGAAAACTAATTACTTCTCCACAGTCACAGTAAAAAGTTACTACTTTTATAGAACAAACTAACCAAATATTCGGGAACAAGATCTCATGTAATATCAATGACCAGAAAGCGATAACAAAATCCATCCAACGTGGGTTTTTTTTAATTGTTTTTTTTTTGGTGAGTGCTAGGGTATACTTGTTAAGATCAACATTGTGCGCGATAAGAGAGAGCCTTACAGATAAATATGGAGAAAAACATCGAATCATGTGCCAAAAACGAATCTATTACTAGTCAAAACTAACAAAAAGCGCTCTCAAATCTTGTTTATTTTTGCACGAGGAAACTACTAGAAATAACTAAGCACCTATTGATGCCTTGATTACATTCATGTGATTGTAATTTATGTTTGAGCTTGTTGTTCTCTAGAATAAAGACTCTATGGTGCTTGAATGGTGAGCACCTCTTAGAATGTTTTATTGTTCTAGCCAAATAGTCTGGATAGAATTCAATACACCATTTTGATGCATTCTGTCAAAGTCTATAGAGTGGCATTCTCTCCAAATCTTCCAAATCACCGCACTTTCGAGCATCTTTTAAAGGGTGGAGAGAAACCATTCACCTCCACCAATAGGGCTTGTATCTAGTGTATAGACAGATCAAACTTAAGATTCTCTTTGACCCTCCTTGACATAGAGGCACTAAACACACTTTGACCCTCCTACCCATGCAAAGCATATCTTATACCAAGACAATGCTCTATTCAGTGTATGAGCTCTCACATTTCTCCTGTGCCATGGATGCATGATAGGCTCGGTGGTCAGGCCTTTGGCCTCTTGAGGCGAGGGTGAGGGTTCAACCCCTCCCTATGGCATGAGAGCTTGTGGGCCGAAGGCCAGTGTAACTTGTTCAAACTAGTTCCAACTAGTGTAAATCCTTGTTCTTGTGAAATAGGACACATCAATCATCATAATAGACTCTAAATCTTTGATCAATGTCTTCAAATATTATCCATCTTGTATTGGATGAGAACCATAGACCCTTTCAGTTTTGAATTCCTTTTTTCCCAAAGGTTTTTGGCTCCTTGGAGAATCCCCTTTTTCAGTTAATGTCATGTACATTGTTGGGAATCAAATTGATTCATTTTACATAATCACAATCACACACTTCCAATAATTGTTGAACAAGCAATGATTCTTCATCTATTCCATGTCATTCAAAGGGAGGCCACCAATACAAATCTCTTAGGGGTAATTGGTATCAGGGAAAACCTCAAGGTAAGAAGGTTAAGACCTTGCCATCTTTAGCTGCCTGAAAGTTTGACGTTACTACTTTGTGAAAATATCACCTCAGACCAAGAATCTCTATTTATTATCCAAGTTCTTCTCATCCATTTGGATAGGAGTTTTCCCCATAGCTTTCACATCGACAAGACCAAGACTACCTCCTAAGTAAGGGCTAGAGAAAATATCCCATTTGATTTTTGGCATTCCTCTCATGTTTGGGTCTCTAGTCCCCAAAGATATTCTACAAATTATTATCATCTTCATGAACTAAAAGTGATATGACCTCTAGCATGTAAGAAAATAAGTGCTAGAGGATATGAGGAAAGTGTTGATCATGATAGCTTTGCCAAAAACATTCATTTGCATGCCTTTCTAATACTTCAATTTTGAGTCCAATTTATTTAGAACTTAGTCTATCTTTTAGCTCATTGAGACTTTGAAACACATAGCAATATCTAGGAGCATGAAAAGCTAGTTAGATAGTAGTTCCAAGCACACTAGATTTGTGAATAAGCTAGGAGGAAGAAGAGAGGTTGCTCTAAAAGGTGTTTTTGAGTGGTTAATTTTGGAGCCAAAGGCATAGCCAAAGATATCAAGGTTTGTCTAATATTCGATATACCTTCCATCTTGTTATGAATAAAGGCATTAATATGATAAAAAAATGACAAAAGAACCATTCGATCTTGACTCCAAGGAAGCACAATTCAAGGTACACTAGGATGTTGAGCATTCTCCTATCAAAATTGTGTAAACAAGATGTAAGATACCAAGAGAATGCGCGATTCGGTTTATGAGCTCTGACATTGGCCAACATCCTCCTATGGCATCCATGCATGTTAGGCTGGGTGTTCGGGCCTTTGGCCTCTTGAGGTGAGGGTGAGGGCTCAACCCCTCCCTATGGCATAAGAGCTTGTGGGACGAAGGCTAGTGTAACTTGTTCAAACCAATTCAATCTAGTGTAAACCCTTGTTCTTATGGTAAGACATGTATAGGCACTTTTGGGGAAAGAAGTGAAGAGGTAAGAGAGGTCTTCCTACCTCTGCCAATCATATTTTATACCAAGACATAGCTCTATTCGATTTAGGAGCTCCAACATTGGCCAAGATTCACCTATGGAGTCCACGCATGTTAGGCTAGGTGGTTGGGCCTTTTGCCTTTCGAAACAGGGAGGTGGGGGGGGGGGGGGGGTCCAACCCCTCCCTATGGCATGAGAGCTTGTGGGCTGAAGGCAAGTGTAACTCATTCAAACCAACTCAAACTAGTGTAAAACCTTGTTGATGTCGGATAAGGGGGCTACTTTGGGTACTATGCCCAAACCTTCGCCCTGTATAGTCTTAATCTCAAAGTTAAAGCCTAGGGGAGTAGGCTTCCACTCAACTTCCATTTAAAAAATAAATAAATTTCACTATGAAGAACTTTTCATAGGAGTGTCAACTGCTTGGAGTGGATCAAATAGTGCTAATGATCACAAAAGTTGAGAACCCAATGAATCCAAGATCAATTTAAGCACCTCTTCCTATTGAGATCGTGCAATAATTATGGGCGTTGCATGATTAACCATATATCTTTGATTGTGTTATCAGCATTCCATTTAATTTCTTTCATATTCGGTGATTCATATCCAATAAGGAGGCGATAATCTAACTCCCTCCAAGCATTGATACTTTGTCACTTAGGACACATCAATCATCATAATAGACTCTAAATCTTTGATAAATGTCTTCAAATATTATCCATCTTTTGTTGGATGAGAACCATAACCCCTTCCAGTTTTGAATTCCTTTTTTCCCAAAGGTTTTTGTCTCCTTGGATAATGTCTGTTCAGTTAATGTCATGTCCACTATTGGGAATCAAAATGATTCATTTTACATAATAACAACCACACACTTCGAATAATTGTTCAACTAGTAATGATTCTTCATCTTATTCCATGTCATTCAAAGGGAGGCCACCAATGAAAATCTCTTAGGGGTAATTGTTATTAGGGTAACCTCAAGGTAAGAAGGTTAAGACCTTGCCATCTTAAGTTGCCTGAAAATATGAGGTTATTACTTTGTGAAAATATCACCTCAGACCAAGAATCTCTATTTTTTGTCCAAGTTCATTTCATCCATTTGGATGGGAGTTTTTCTCATAGCTTTCACATCAAGAGGACCGAGACTACCTCCTAGGTTAGGGCTAGAGAAAATATCCCATTTGATTTTTGGCGTTCCTCTCATGTTTGGGTCTCTAGTCCCCAAAGATATTCTACAAATTAGTATCATCTTCACGAACTAAAACTCAGACGACCTCTATCATGTAAGAAAATAAGTGCTAGATGATATGACGAAAGTGTTGATCATGATAGCTTTTCCAAATACATTCATTTGCATACATTTCTAATACTTCAATTTTGAGTCCGATCTATTCAGAACTTAGTTTATCTTTTAGCTCATTGAGACTTTGAAATTGATAGCAATATCTAGGAGCATGAAAAGCTAGTTAGATAGTAGTTCCAAGCACCCTTTTATTCGTGATTAAGCTAGGAGGAAGAAGAGAGGTTGCTCTAAAAGGTCTTTTTGAGTGGTTAATTTTAGAGCCAAAGGCATAGCCAAAGATATCAAGGCATGTCTAATACTGGATATACCTTCCATCTTGTTATGAATAAAGGCATTAATATGACCAAAAGATGACATAAGCACCATTCGATCTTGGCTCCAAGGAAGCACGATTCAAGGTACACTAGGAAGTTGAGGGTTCTCCTATCAAAATTGTGTAAACAAGATGTAAGATACCATAAGAATCCAAAGAAAACTAGTATTTTATCATTCTCTTAGCAAGAAGCGGTGTATCATCTAGACCTAGATTAGATGGAAAATCGATTTCAAGGATGTGTGGAGCCCACACACTAATAATGAGATACTGATGTTAAGGTGCAAGATTTTTCATGGTTGGATATGGTGCATTCCAACCTTGAAATGCCTCAGCAAGATCCTTTTATTTCAAAATCAAGTTGAGAGGAAGCAATGTCTCCTTTGGGAACTGATCGAGTGGTCATATAATTTCTGCAATTATAACAGTTTTGAATCACTTTATAAGATGTAGAAGGAAATATATCTTGTCAATGTCTTCAAAAAATGAGAGGATTGGTGTAATAAGAAATCCCTACGGTGTTTAACTAGGAGCATCCATGATTGTAACTATTCTACTCCGTTTTAGTACCACAAGTTGTTCATTCTAGAAAACAAAAAGTTCAAAAGAAAGTGGGCCCCACACATGGAGGATACAAAATTTTCATCCTTCTTCGTAATTCTCCCTAAATTTGTTGCAATTTTTGCTTCTTTATAATTTAAGGCTCATTTTCAAATACAAAAGTAAAAATGTTCTTTAGTCATCTTTCTTGTTTTACCTTGAATATGATTAGAGGATTCTCATCAGACTTCTTACCAATCCTAACTAGATTAGGAAATAAATAAATTACTTTACACCTTCTATCTCATTGAGGAATACATCAAAGCACAACAAACCAACAATTTTATTTTTTCAAACCATCACTCGTCCTTGACAATGGATTGGTAGCAACACAAAGAAGTTTATATTAATGATGGGCCATGTCCTCTTTGTCAGGTTCTTGAACATTTCAATCACCATTTCATATATTGCACAATTTCCTAGAGGCTTTGAACACGTTAATGGTTGGAGTGGTATTGTTTTCCCACACAAAATTGACTTCTTAGAAGCTGCCTTAAGTAATGTTTCTGTTTGATGTTTCTCTCTTGCAGATTTTGATAAGGAAAATTCTTTGTTCTATCTAGAAGACTAGGAATAATCTAACTTTTTATAGTTACTCTAAGAACCTTTTTTACTCCTATTGCTCAACCATGAAGTGGACAAACTTGAACTGTACTAAATGTGTAGAATCTATTGCTTTTGAGGGACCAAATATGTGTTGTTCAATAAGAACTTGTCCCTTTGATAAGTCGGGCGATCAGAGTTTGGATTGTATCAACCCATTAGATTTTAGACAGTGTCTTCCATTTGATTGCCTAATGGCTCTTGACGTAAAATACTAATATTAATAAACGATATCTTTTATTGTTTGTATCGGACTCATGAGATTTTCGAATGACAACGCGACATAACTAATCGATTGGCGAAAATCTCACTGATACTATAAGATCAAGTCTCAATCAAAGTGTTCGAATCACCTCGACAAATAGATTGTGAGATCGAAATCTATGAAAAAGAAAAATCAGAGTTCGAAATGATATCAAGAAGTGAGTAGTAGAATTGAAGCATCTAATAGAGAAATAAAATTGTGCAGAAATTCAAAGAAATCTTGTGAGAATTGTTTTATATATAAAATGATATTCAATGATCTTATTTTAATGCTATGCTATTAAGAATTCTCTATTACAAATAATTCAGATTTCTCTATTAAACGTAATTTAGAATTCGAAGCTGTCTCGCTGCACCTGGGTTTCTACTTTTTCATACCCCGATGATATTGACCTTTGAATATCAAGAAATGTTAAATCCGGTTCGAATGATACATGAAAAAATCAGCTTCCTTGAGAACACATTGCCGCAGGTGGAAATGTCATTGAGCATTAAAATATACTCGAATCAAATACATATATCACAAACCAGTACTTCTTCGTAATTTCATGTGTATTGACTATACTCAACTTCTTCAAGAATAATAAAATTATTTAGACATCAAAAAGTGTATATTCGATAGATTACGATCACTTACAATTCGATATGTTGATTGCAATCTTCATCACGAAATATATCTTCAAACATTGTAGCTTAGATTAGTCCGCAAGTTATTGGCTGCTGATGCGCAAGTATAATATGCTTGTGTTTGCCTAGGTTTGGCGCAACTGCTATGAATTCATGTTCATTGTACTTCAATAACAATTCTGTAGCGGCATAACTTACGCAAATCTTTGTAACTAGATAATATGTACAACTATTTAGTTTCGAATGAAGGGAGCTGATAAATCGTGTGTAGTTTTTAGTAAATAGTTAATACATCTAAACAATTTGTATATCCGTGATTATATACTTTGAAAAGAATCAATAGCACAACTCAAATCTATTGGAGGAGATGGTGGACACCTTCCAGAGATGACATGGTGCTGCAAATTCCTGCTTCACACCAGCCAAAGTTGAGTTAAGGAATGCAAAGTAGACCCCCTTAGCTTTCTAGGAAGTACAAATAATCACCTAAGTTCTTTGGAAGATGATTCTCAAATGTCTGGATTAAAAGAGATAACATTGACATTGACCTTGAACCAAAAAACTTTCTATTTTGGTCACTATACCTACTCAGAGAAATGAACAGTTCTCTTTCTCTATGAATAATTGGAGAAAATCCCTTTGGGAATATCTAATTAACTTGCATAGATAACTTCCACAAGTACTTTCACTCAAAATGATAAACTAGGCGAGGAGAATGATCTTTAGCAAGTCACCCTGACTTTTTACGAGCTGAGTAGATAGCAGATTAGAGAGTAGTAATTCGACAATTGCTTAAAAATGGATGAAGAAATTACAATTAAAATTTGTAGCATATAACTAGACTACCTAATGAAGCTATAAGTATTAATAGTCACCCAAGTGCTTTGGAAGATGATTGTCGTATCATTGGATCAAAATAGATAACATTGACATTGACCTTGAACCTAAAAACTTTCTATTTTGGTCACTATACTTGCTCAAATAAATGAATAGTTCTCTTTCTCTGCTAATAATTGCATAGAATCCTTTTAGGAATATCTAATTATTGTAGATATCTACATTCCACAAGTTATTTCACTCGAAATCATGAACTAGGGAAGGAGGATGATCTTTAGCAAGTTTGGGGTGTACCTTGACGTTTTAGGAGCTGAGTCAATAGAAAACCAGAGAGTAGTAAATTCAAGATTCCTTGAAAATGACTAAAGAAATTAAGATGGAAATTTGTAGCATATAGCTAGAATGTCTAAGAAGCTATACTATTTTAAATCACTCAAACTGATTAAGTACACGCTGAAAAATGGTTCTGAGAAGTTCAGTGCTCTGAGTACTACTTGAGAGAGTAGAAACAAGAGAACATGATCAACATGTATGTATTAATGTACATAAAGTACAATAATATTGGCACTGTATGATTGCACAATATGAGGGCAATGGTAGATTTATAGTGTGAGCTCAATACCCAAGTAGAATCCCTCTAAAAACTCTTCCAAATCAGGCTCTAAGAGCGAGTCGTAACAAATGAGAACTATGTCGTAAAAAGGGAACACCCTCATCAAAAATCAAGCAAATTGCATCTTATGTTTGAAAAGCCTTTATACCAGTATACACATATTTCAAAAATCAAGTGAAAAGATGTGATTTTTCGAAATTTTTTGTCATTTCTACACAAAAAGAGCTTAAAACATGGCCAAAAGTTCACTCAATTTAATACTGACATGTCCAAAATCTACATAAAAAAATATAAAGTGATAAAAACGTTTATACAAAATTTAAACTTTGAACATGTTTTCAATGGTGGATATCGGATGCTTATTTGAAATTGCTATAGGACATGGTTTCATTAAGAAAAATACTTCAGAACATTTATATAAGCACTAAAAATATGGATTTTTAACTCGGTTCACAACCATCTTGATCTATGTGTGCACCTTATCATCTGATGCACTTGATTCCGTCTAAGATTGTTGAGAGCTCTCTTCTTCTTCTTTTATATCCACAAGAGCTCTATCTTCATCCAAGTACATACCGAATTCTGCAGGATCATGCACAGATCTTGTTGTTTGTATCTGATTAGTTGTACCAGATACATCTCAAAGCTTTTCCTTTATCATATTGATGGTTGCTTTCCTTAAGTTCCCTATTTTCTTCAAGGCAAAATCATAAACAAGAATATCTACATCCTCCATTTTAAGAATGGATGTGCTTTGAATATTCTTTTTCTTTATTTAGCTTGTTTGCTTAGTGTCACATACCATTTTTAAGTTATAGTTACCTGTGAATGCATTACTACTTCTATTCTTCTTTGACCACTATCTTTATTGACCTCTAAAACTTTCGCAATCCAAAATGGCCTATTAACCTCATCATCATCGACAAGGACTGCAATAAGTGTTCTGACATTTAGTTCTTTTAAATTTCCTTGCCATCTTGCTTCGACCTCTTTTGTCATCCTTGGGCCTACATAAATAATACTTTTAGGTGGATTGACAAAACTTTGAAGTGTAACAATTGTGATGATTCGTGCTGTTGTGGTTTCAAGCTCTCCTGTCCGTCGGGTTTCCTTTGTTCGTCGTGGCCACATCTTCATTCTGTCGTGACGTTCGAGCTTCCGTCTATCGTGGCTTCATTCTGTCTGTCGCGGCTAGCTCATCATTCTGTCTATCGCGGCCAGCTCATCAGTCTGCCGGGAGTCTTCTATCAGTCGCATCCGGCTCCTATCGCGGGCATCAGCCCCAATGCTTGGTGTGTCTATCGCAGCTTGGTGGGTTCATCGCGACATTTTGGTGTCTATCGCATCACTAGCTTCGAGGTGTCTATCGCAAGGGAGGGGCGACGGTTTGGTGTCTATCGCAGCACTTGCTTCGAGGTGTCTATCGCATCTTTGCAAGGGAGGCGTCGTCTGTTGCACGCTGGCTGGACTCTGGGCCCATCGTGACTTCAGTTTTGATTTCTGTGGAGTCTGCCGGATCGTGCTCTTTGCTTTTGTTTTTCATTTAAATCTTTTTGTCAAAGCTCTTTGTTGAAAAGATATCGATAATAGTTTGGTGGGGAGCGCCCGTTGCCTGGTTGAGTTTAAAGGAGTTTAAAGAAAATTAAAAGGAAATGTCCTTAAAGAGAACAATTTTGTCGTGGATCTGCGGTCTATCGTGAAGTGCACGGAGGAGATTCTCCGCCCTTCGCGACTCATTGCCCTCTATCGTACGAGAATCAAGTTGTCTATCGTGCTCCTTCGCCTCGTAGTATTGCTTACTCGTGCATACGCAAAATACTACCTCAAGCCGGCTCATAATTCTTACCCTTTTCTTTATTTACGCTGAGCTCTTGGCCTTACTTTAACAATGAGTTGCGCCTTGTTTGTGGTCAGTTTTCTCTCCATGTTGGAGGGATTTGCCTTTGGGTATTGAAAAGTAAAAGTGGTGCAAGTTCCTTTTGGCCATGGATGTGGCTTCATCCTCTCTCGTGAAAAGTAATCGGGCCCCTCCCCCTGGGGAGACTGATATCCTGGCCGCTCTGCTGGAGGGGGGGTCGTGTGCCGCCCCTCGGGCATCCGAAAGTGTTGAATCCCCCATTGTATCCCTCAGTAGACCCGCAGTTCTATCAGCTCAGGAGGAGCTCAAGAAAGTTTGCCTCGTCGGCCAAGTGTTTGGCCCTAGGCCCCCGCTCGAAACTGTGCGACAATGGCTTCGAAAAGAGTGGTTCCCTCGAGGACTAATTGTTAGCAAATGTCAGTTCTTACAAGCGAGCCACATGCTGCTAGTCTTTGAAAATGAAGAGATGGCGTTCCAAGCCCTAAGCGTTGGCACCTGGCAGTTCGGTCGAGCGACCCTGTGCCTATTCAGATGGTCCCCGGACTTTACTCCCGACAAATCGAAATCGCTTCGGTACCCTCTTTGGGTTGAGCTCCCTAACCTTCATTACTTCTTGTACAACTTCGTGTGGGACATTGTCTCTCCTATCGGCAAGCCGCTGGCTTCATGCGAAGACATTGGTGGTCTCATCTATGAAGGTGCAAGACACTCGTTCAATGCTAGGTGGCACCCCCAAATCTGTGTCGAGGCCGACCTCAGTTCGCCGCTTCCATCAATGATCAAAGTGGACATGGGCGAAGGAGATGTATGGGAGCAGGACATCAGCTACAAAAACCTTCCCAACGCGTGCTTTCGTTGTGGCCAACAAGGTCACAGGATTAAAGATTGCCCTTTCAGGCAAAAAAACAAGCGATTTCAAGAAGCCTCCAAAACTGCTCAAGACAACATTGGCGATTTGACCCACTCGACCAAGGAAGGGGAAGGCAAGGGCCTCCTTAATCCACAAGCTGATGCTGATGGCTTTATTGAAGTTAGAAGAAGAAGGAAAAGAAGCCCTAGGGCCAACGGTGAGAGAAACAACCTGCCACTTACCCCCTATAGCAATTTGTATTGCAATCTAGAAAAGGAGATCAATGAGCTTGACTACCCAGGTGGGAAGCTACTTGAGGTAGACACCTACGACAAAGCCCTAGAGATCCCTGACAATAAAGAAACCCCCCAGGAGGGCTACACTACAAGCAAAGAAGATGGTTTCACCACTAGTAACGAAGACAACATGGATAGTGAAAGTTCCATCATTGGATCGACGATCCCGGAAACGGTGCCGAGCACGGGGCCCAAGTCTCCCCAGCAAGGGGCATCCCGCAAAGGAAAACAGCCTATGGAGTTACCCTGGAAAAGCCCCCACAAGAACCGATTTCTAAGTCGGGATCAGATCCCAGCGAAAAAGAAAGATGAAGCCAAGAGAAGAAAGGACAAAGCTCCCTCCCGTAAACAGGGATCAATACAAAAATGATTGTCATCTCGCTAAATGCTAAAGGGCTAACCGACCCCTCAAGAGCGACCATCATTGGTCAATGGCTTCGCGACATTAGCTTAAACCCAGACTTTATATGTATTCAAGATATTAAAATTGACGGAGAAGACCTCCAGAAACGGCTCAGACAGGTCTCCTCGGCCCATGTGTGGATCCCAACGAAACACCAGCGGGGGTCTAGAGGAACGGTTATCGGTGTTAAACAACTCTGGTTTGAAAAGCTTGAGAACTCCATTGAAGATGTAAGTCACCGTTGGATTGCTGTTTCTTTTGGTGCTCCTCTTTGTGTTACTATGGTTTCTTTGTACGCCCCTAACGGGGATTTGGAGAGACTGAACACTTGGGCCTCCTTAGACTCGCTTCCCCACAATGTGCTTATATGTGGAGACTTCAACATGGTGGAGGACCCTATGGACAGATGGATGGGCAAGGGCAGGGTCATCGACAGTCGGGAGAAAGAAACGTGGGACATGACCAAACTTCACTTGGATTTGGTTGAATTCAAAGACTCGAATGGCTTTTCTTGGTCGAATCTCCAAGCGGGCGAGGACCTGAGGAAAGCTAGACTCGACAGATGCTACATCTCTCAGAGTTTTACTCATCAGTGGGGCCACCCTACCATCACGCAACGCACTGACCTCACTATCTCTGATCACTACCCGATCGTTATCACTTTTCAACCTTCCAACAAAATCCTCAAGGCTCCGTGGTTCCATGCCAACGCAACCACCTTCTCTCTCCCCTCCGTCCATCAAGAAATTGTCGATGTGTGGAAGGTGGCGTTCGCCTCTGGCTTGGCACCAACCAAGTGCTGGAGAAGTGCGGTCGACAAGTCTCGTAAGATCATGATCAGAACTAAGAAGATGCTCGAGACTGTGCGGCGGGCTCGTAGGGAAGCTCTTTACCACAGACTCTGGCGGCTCGAGGAGGAAGTGAACAAAGGAAAACACCAAGCCCAGAAAGGTCTCCGAAAAATCAGAGCAGTGTTGAGATACGAGGAAGAAAAAAAGGAAAAACTTGCAAATCTTCTTCAAGGAGTGGTGGGCTGGCAAAGCCGACAAACCCACCAAAGAGATGTGCCGTATCCTTAAAAGGAAACACAACAGAGAATCGATCCCCCTACTGCTAGATCCACATGGCAATGTATGCAATTCGGAAGAAGATAATTTTGGCATCATCGAAGGGCACTTCACGAGACTCCTGGGAACCTCGAACCCCCTCTCCCACCATAGAAGGGACTGTATGGCTGCCATTTCTAGGGTTTCCCCCCGGAGGATACCACCCAACCTCCACTCCCTGCTTCATGCCCCTATCTCTGAATCAGAAATCATTGAGGTCATTGATGCCCTCCCTCTCGGTAAAAGCCCGGGACCCGACGGACTCACTAACGAGTTCTTTAAATCCTTCAAGCTGGTGGTTGCCACCCCTCTTCGGATGGTTTGGCAAGAAGCGCTAAAGTTTGGTGCTCTTCCTTCTTGTCTAAATAATGGAATTATCAAGTTGATACACAAGAAGGGGGAAAAGAACAGAATCGAGAACTGGCGGCCTATTACGATGCTCCAAACAGGATACAAGATCATCGCCAAAGTCATTGCCAACAGAATCTCGTGCCACCTGAGATCTTGGCTTAGTGAGGACCAAAAAGGTTTCATCAAAGGCAGGTCTATCCTGGAAACCATTATGGATATTTGGGAAGGTATTCAGTTTGCAAATGAGTCTAATCAAGATGTGGTTTTCCTCAAGATCGACTTTGACAAAGCCTATGACAGGCTAGAATGGGACTATATTCTGCAGTCGCTCCAAGATCTCGGATGTAGTCAGAAATTCACCAAGATGGTCGCGACCCTTCTCGGAAACGCAACGACCCAAATTAACGTTAACGGCAAACTTTCGAAGGCAATCCATCTTAGAAGATCTATTAGACAAGGGTGCCCTCTGGCCCCCCTTCTCTTTGCCATCGCCACTGAGGGGCTGAGCAGACTTGTGGCACATCATGTGGAGGCTGGCAATATCAAAGGCCTCCGGCAGCCTCACGACCACAGTCAAATCATCATGAGACTTTTTGCCGATGATATGAACGCGTTCGTTCACAATGATAATACCAGCCTGGAGACTTTCTGGAGGTGTCTTGCTACCTTTTGTGATGCCTCTGGATCCAAAATCAACCACTCTAAGACCGCCTTTAGGGCTATTGTGGGACATCATCCTGGCCTTCTCATTGATCATGGCTGTCAAATCATTCCGCAGGGCCAAATCTTTCGACTTCTTGGAATCCCCTTGGGGTTTGGCGTCTCTATGGAGCAGCGATGGAACTGGGTGTTGGCCAAACTCGAAAACAAGCTTAACTATTGGAGAGGTATGCAAATCAATCTCGCTGGGCGTGCGATGGTTATCAACACGTTCCTCCTCTCTTCTACCATCTATTTCCTTTCTTGTTGGAGACCGAATGAGCAAGGCCTGTCCAAACTGAATAGTATTTGTAGAAACTTTCTTTGGACGGGCGATCATAACAGAAGGGGGGTGCCTAAAATCAAATGGGCCATCTGCACTAGCCCTAGAGATAGCGGGGGGCTTGGTATCCTGGACATTGGGTGTATGGCTAACAAACTGGCAGCCAAATGGATGATTAAGGCTTGGTGCAATAGGGAGGCCTCGTGGGCCAAGCTGATCTTCAGAAACAAGAATGAGTTGGCCCTCATGGGGTTCCCAAACTGGAAGAATCTTGACATCATGACCCTGTTATTCTCCCCGATCCCCGTCTTCCCGAAAGGCTCTAATCTCGTGTGCTCCCTTTGGAAAGGCTGGAATAAAGTCAAAAGCTTCACAAGAATTAGTGAGGACTGGAAGTGGGCGGCCGAAATCAAACAAAACGACTCTATCTGGTTTCCGATACATGGCATCCGGAGTGTGGAGTCGTGGAACACTCAAAATGCCAAGAAGTTATGGAACAAAGGATTCAAAAAATGGAAACACCTCTGGAAACATGACACCAACAGCTGGATCAACTTCGAGGATATTGACCCTCGCATAAACATCTCCTACGAAGAATGGAACACTTTGCAAAGCAGATGCCTCGCATGGGATCGTCACAAGACTCGCCTTCTCATGGGACACGACACACCGAACACGCTTGGTCTCAAATGGCACAATGGAAATAGCCTACTCAAAATCCCGAACATCAAAGAAACGGCTGACCACCATATCAGCCTCAACAAGAAGTGGTGCCTGTCTTGGACGCGGCTTCGGTGGGACATGAAATTCATGGGTATCTGGCACCCCCTTATAGAGATTAAGAAGTCTGTCCTCTTATGGCAAATTCTTCATCGAGGAATTTGGACCAACCATAAGGCTAGCAAACTTTGCGGGATCCCTCCTTGGTGCAAACGCTGTCACCGGGCTATCGAAGATGTCCCACACATCTTCCTTACTTGCCCCAACTCCTACAGAATCTGGGAGACGGTTGGAATGAAAATCAGACTTCAAAAACAGCTTAGTTGGAAACAAGTCCTTTTGGGAGAAGCGATCGGCTGCTCTGCGACGCTCTGGAACGCCATCAGAGGGGAAGTCCTGTGGAAAATATGGCGGGAGAGGTGTGCTCTCAACTTCGGCGATCCCCCCAGGGAGTGGTCGATTGAGAAATCACTATTCCTCCTTGGCAAAAGGATTGTTAACAGTAAGAAATCCCCCCCCTTCAGGCACCATCAAGTCCTCCTTTTGATCAACAACAAGCTCAAACCCAAGTGGGCCCCGCATGAGGGCGATGAGAGGGTGATTAACCTTCTCTGTAATGCAACCTAGGATTCAATCAAGCTTCCCCTGCTTTGTGGGATTTGGGGGGTCCCGTGGGCACTAGTCCCCTTCTATTGTACCTTTGTTTCTTAATTTAATTCAAGTCCGGGAGAGTAGGCTATTGCCGAACTTCCTTTATATTAAAAAAAAAAACTTTGAAGTGTATCTGCATTACATGTTTGGACCACATTCACTCACCTTTGTGTGCAAAAATCCCATGTGAATGGAACATCAATTGGCCAATGACGTGCAATTGTATTCTTTATAATCTCTTCTTGATGATTGAAAAAGTCATCCCACCAAGATACATTTTGATCTTGAACATATTTTTTCCATGCTCAATATGTCTCTTCTTTTCAATAGTACATTCATCCACCTTTTACTTTGATCAACCACATTTCTGCATCTTTCCATATTGTTTTTATCTTCATATGGTGTTTGTTCTACACCATTCACAAAAAAATTAGGCATTTTCAACAATAATTTGCATCCATCTTTAGGCTCTTACCAAAGAGAACATGAATATTGGTTTGCAAGTAAAAGGGTTATGTCATCGACCCTCCTCATCAAGAATACATGGTTGAAACTTATATTGTGCAATGGGGCCAAAACCGTGGCACTCTTATCAAGGTCTACTAAGCAAAAGTGCTTAAAGTCATATATTTGTGTAAGGTGTTGAACTTCAGGTATTGGAGTATATGCTTCTAAAATCAACTCACATAATATTAGAAGAGTAAAAGTATTATTATGTGCCAACCTCTTAGAGAACGTATTGAACATTTGATCAATGTGATCATGAGTGTGCCCAACCAAAAGAAAATTTACCTCAACCTTTTGAAACACTTTTCTATCAAGAAGCATGCATAAATATCCAAAAACTGTAGAATTTTTACTCTCTCTTGTAGTATTATCAAGCTCCAAATATAGAGTTGTTGGCAAAAGTTCCTTCCATGATTGCAAATCCCCATGAAGGATTATAACTGTAAGGTTTGGATCATTATGCACATTTGCATATGTGAAGAAAACCTTGGAATTTACAGTTCCATTCTATACCAAAGCACCAACCAAATGCATTTGCACAAGGACTTGATCTCCAATTTCCTTAGGGATGGAATCAAAATGGGGTAGACATGTTTTTTTTTAATCTATATCATCAATCAACAAACACATATAACGCTCTAGATTTTTGAGTGCTTTACTTCGATGATGATATTCTTTCTTTCTTTCGAAAGCTTAAGTCTCATGATGGTTCCTAAAAAGGCTTTTAAAATATTTTTTTTCTTATGGTGTTGTAGCTCCCTTTGCCATGTTCTTCAAAGTGGCACAAACTGAACACTCACCCATTCTAACTTTATGAGGAATAGTCACATTATTATACTCCTCCTTCCATAATCCAGTAAAGTGACGATGAAACACATATCTTGTTTATATACTTGAAATACTTCTCAACGAGTAAAGTTCTCTGACAAGTCTAACCTTCCAATCGTGGGCATAACCTCACAATGCAACCTAAAATAGTTCATCATCCAATTCATTACATGAAGTCCAATAAAGCCTTTGGTCCCAACATGATATGTATCTGAAATGAGATCTCCATTCATAAGCCCCTATTGAACCTTATGTATTCTAAAACTTGGCACACCCATTGCAATTTTAAATGCATCCCTGCAACACCTCATCCATTGATTAAAGTAATATTCAAAGGCAACATGCATTACTGATATGTTATCCTCAATCATTTGCATGTGAGAAACAAGGTATATATCTTGCCTTTCACTATCTAAGTGGAGGAATTTCTCTCTTGGGTGATTTTGTTTCTTCATTCCTAAGTTATACAAACATTTCAAACCACAACATCTAGGTGATCTTTTTGAAATGTTGATTAGAAAATGCTTTGTGGTATTCAATGTGGTATGTAGAAAGCCGACTCTCAATGTCTCTACTAGACAATGACATGATTATTATCTAAATTTCCCTATGAAAAACATTAACGTTTTGTTCCAACTCATGTAATTCAAAATTTGAATAGCATTTAGACTCATATCATCTATGTTTCTAGATATTTAAAAAGTTAATGAGGAGGTTTCACTTATTATTATTTGTCGTGAATTTCATTTTTCTATAGTCGAGGGTTATGATGTGGGGTACATGATCGTGAAGTTTTTTTTCTTGACCCTAACAAAATTATTCTATCTACTTCAGACTTCCTAGGTTATCAAATCAAGCTTCCTTTTATTTTTTATGAGCAAGATACAAGTGGCTTTCAATAAAGGTTGTGAAATGGATCATTTTTTGCATGATTTCATGATGTTTAGGTCCAAATGAAGAGAGAACATGTCTTTGTTCTCCTTTGTTGTGACTCACTGTGCTCTACTTCATGCCACATTTTGAGTATTCTTTATAACTAAAGTTGGAGCCAATTTTAAACTTTTGAATTTCAAATTCTACCAAAAAGCATTTCTAAATTTGAGCACTTCCTTTTTCATCAATTCTCTACCAAAAATCTCATAGTTGATCCTCCCAACTCCACATGAATTTAAGTGCCTTTTTTACATATGCACTTTTACAAGGAGTAAAACCAAACTTTTACAATTGGGTATTCATATGTGACTTCATGTGTGTACATAGAGGTGAATAGCTAATTTTCCAAGTATGTAGGCTTGGATCTATTTGCATCAGCCTTAAATATACAGAGAAAAAAAAAGTTAAAGCTCACTTCATTGGAATAAGAATTCCACAAAATATTCATCAAGTATTTTCTTATGTTGATATATTTAGGTAGTGATGTGTGTGAACACTCTAGGACCGCCGGGGCACTTTTTTCCCTCCTTAGGAGGTTTTTTTCCCCCAGCTTGTATATACGCCTATTGCCCTAATGGGCTACTTATCTTTGTACATTCTCTAGTAATACACTCAGTATTGTGTGTTTGTGCTCCAAGCTTCTTCTTCTTCCTTGTGCTGTTTGCGTGCTTCCGCAGATGTCTATCTCCAAAAATTGGTATCAGAGCAGGTCATCGCTTCTTCGAGGGCACCGTCGACACTCCTCCGTTTGCAGTCTCAGATTCGAATGAAATTTGGTGAGCATACTCAAGGTGTTTCCGAGATCAAAACTGCTTCGCTTTGTGGTGCCGAAATCGCGATCTGAGCTCGTTTCCGCCTCAGAATGCACTATCGCAGCGCTTGTGCAGTCTATTTTGTCCTTTTGTGCCAAAGGTATATACTAGTTTCTGTTCGCTAGTTTAAGCGTCTCGAAGTCTGCTACAGGTCTAACAGAACTCGTCTGGGCAATTCCGTTCAACTTTTTGAGATATAGTCAATTTTCTGCATCAAGGTATTTTAGTCACCGGCCATGGCTGAAAGCAGTGATGTATTTCGTATGTTGGCTGTTGAGGATAAGTTGGATGGTACCAACTACCCATTATGGGCTTATATGATGCGACATGTAGTAGTTGCAAAAGGATTGTGGAACATTGTGTAGGGTGTTGAAAGACGTCCTGTTACACCTATAACGACAGGTGCTGCAAATACAGGTGTTGGAGCTGATGAAGATGGGGTCGAAGATCATATTCCGCAGATTCCTGTTTGTGCTGCTATTTCTGTTGCACCTACTGTAGAGCAGATTCGTTGGGATGGCAGAGGTGCGCAAGCACTTGCATTGATAGCTTTGTCTGTCAAACGTGCCATTATTCCTCACATTTGCTCTTGCAGAACAGCAAAGGATGCTTGGGATACACTTACCACTTTGTACCCGGCTAGGAATGAGGCTCGTGTTGCTTACCTCCGAAAACAGTTGGAGAGTGAGCACATGAATGAAGGTGATTCTATGGACAGTTTTTTTACAAAGATCAAAGACCAGAAGGAATAATTGATTTCTGCTGATGAGGTTATACCAGATAGCTCACTTGTGCAGACCGTTCTGAATGGTCTTCCTGATTCATATTAGAGTTTTGCCTCTACTCTTGGGTTGATGATGAAAGGCAATCCAAATGCCTTGTCATTTGAGGAATTAGTCTATGTTCTGTTGTAGGAAGATCAGTTCAGGCAGAACATGTCCATTATGTGTGTTGCAGATCAAGCTTTCCTGGCTAGTCAGAAGGGCAAAGGAAAATGGAGCTCTTCTACTAGTAAGCAGAAATCTGCAAATGCTGCACAATCAAAGAACTAGGATAAAGATGAGAAGAAATCAGAAAAGCAGAAATTGTTCTGCAAGTACTGTAAAGGAAATGATCATATTATAAAGAACTATCCAAAACTGGCTGCTAAAGAGGCAAAGAAGAAAGAGGCTGGAATGGTTGTTGCAGAAGCCTCTACACCAAAAACAGAGTCTGCAAATCTTGTGCAGGAAGAAGAATGGGCGTTTACTACTGTCTGCAGTTTTGACCCATCTTCTCATGATCAGTGCATGTCTGTAGTAGACTCAGATGTTTGCCAGTACTTTGATAGTGGGGTGACCAAACATATTACCTCGCAGCGTAGTTTCTTCTCTTCACTCGAGCCTGCCCCTATAGGGAATACTGTCACATGCGCCAATAACTCCTCTTATCCTGTTATAGGAGTTGGTAAGATCATTCTGACTATTGCTGATGATAGTTCTTTCACTTTGTCAGATGCTTTATTTGTGCCAGGGATCAAAAAGAACATGTTATCAGTTTCTGCATTAGCCAAGATTGGCTTGGTTGTGAAATTCGTTGATGACAGGTGTATAGTCCATGATCTCTCAAATGGTGATGTGATTATTGCTTCAGGCATTTTATGTCGTGGGCTGTATAAGCTCATAGACTATGAAAAATCTGTGAATGATTCAGCATGTGCAGTTCATGATTCTCAGGCTATGTCAGATGGAAAGCTTTGGCATGCACGCTTTGGTCATCTAAATTTTGCTAGTTTGTCACGCCTGCAGAAATCTGAAATGGTGTCCTCTTTGCCCAAACTTGAGGCACCTGGAAAACATGTTTGTGAAGGCTGTATTTTGGGCAAAATGCAGCGTTCTTCCTTTCCAAAAGATGGTTCAGTTCGGGCTACGCAGAAATTGCAGCTTGTACATAGTGATGTCTGTGGTCCTATGCAGACACCCTCTTTTGGAAATTACCTTTACTTCGTGACTTTCATTGATGATTTTTCCAGGCATGCATGGGTATATCCACTCAAAGCAGAGTCCGAAGTGTTCATGTGCTTCAAACAGTTTTTGATTTTGGCTGAAAATCTGTCAACATGTAAAATGGGCACCCTCCATTCTGATCGAGGGGGGGAATATATTTCTTCAGATTTTAATGCATTTCTGGCTGAACGTGGGATAAAACACCAATGTACAGTGCCGTATACACCTCAACAGAATGGAGTTGTTGAACAAAAGAACAAGTCACTCATGGAGATGGCGAGGTGCATGGTCAAAAGTCAGGCTTTACCACATAGTTTCTAGCTTGAGGCTGTCATGTGTGCAGCATATGTACTGAACAGGTGTCCCACTAAAGCGTTGCAGTCTATCACTCCATATGAGGCTTGGCATGACCGCAAGCCATCTGTTACTCATCTGCGTGTTTTTGGTTGTTTGGCATATGCATTAGTGCCTGAACAACATCGCAAAAAATTGGATGATAAGGCAGTAAAATGTATTTTTGTTGGGTACAGTTCTGAAAGTAAAGGCTATCGTCTCTATCATCCACAGACTAAACGCATTCTAGTTAGTCGTGATGTTGTCTTTGTGGAAGATGCTATTCAGCCATTGCTTTCATGTACTAAGGAGACATCTGTTAGCTCCAAAGACATGTATGATACTTTGATGCCTCTTTTTACAGGTGGACAGGCTAGTGCTCGTCCTAATGAGGCAGCTTCTCAGCCTTTGCAGGTTTCATATGATGATGCAGATTATTCCATTTCTGATGCAGATTTACATGATGCACTTGTTGATGAGAGAGCTGATATTGAGCAGGCGAAAACTATGCCAAAATGGCTGGTGCAGACTTTGCGTGACAGCAAATTAGATGCACCTTTGTCATATCGTACTCGTTCAGGCTCTCATAGTGCCTCCTTTGCATCAGATTGCTATGTTATGGCTGCATCTAGTCTCTGTGATGAGAATGAGCCTGTTTCTTTTGATGAAGCACAAAATTCAGAAAATTGGATGGCTCCTATGCAATCTGAATATGATGCTATAATGAAGAATGGTATGTGGTCTTTATGTGACTTGCCTCCTGGAAAGAAGGCCATTGGCACTAAGTGGGTATACAAGCTGAAGCGTAAACCTGATGGTACAGTTGACAGGTATAAGGCTAGGCTTGTTGCAAAGGGTTATGCACAAGAAAGAGGCATTGATTTTGATGAGACCTTTGCACCTACATGCCGTATGACTACTGTTCCGAGCATTTGTGCACTTGTAGCCCATCATGGTTGGAATGTACATCAGTTGGACATTAAAACAGCATTTCTGAATGGTGACTTACATGAAGAAGTGTATGTTTTTCAGCCCCGTGGCTTTGTGCAGAAAGGGCATGAAAACCAAGTGTGCAGGTTAAAGAAGGCATTATATGGTTTAAAGCAAGCACCACGTGCTTGGTATGAGAAGATACATGCCTATCTGGTTGCACATGGTTTTGTGAACAGTCCAACTGAAAGCACCTTATATGTTAAGCGTGCTAATGATGTGCTTCTGATCATTGTTGTCTATGTTGATGACATGCTGCTCACTGGTCCTATTGAGACACATATTGCTGATTTTAAGGCTGATTTGCATGCCTCATTTGAGATGTCTGATTTGGGGCATTTGCATCACTATTTGGGCATTCAGTTTATGCACGTTGATGGTGGAATGGATTTGTGTCAAACGAAATATATTGACACATTATTGCAGTGTTTTGGCCTTGAAGACTGTAAGCCTATTGCCACTCCTATGGAGACAGGTTTACAATTGAGTCTTCATGATGCTGGAGATGCATTTGATGCTGTTCTCTATCAGCAGGCTGTTGGATGCTTGATTTACTTATGCATTACTCGGCCAGATATTCAGTTTGCTGTCTCACAGATGAGCAGGTTTATGCATTGCCCAGGAGTCACGCATTGGAAAGCGGTTAAGCGCATCTTTCGCTACTTGAGTGGTACTCGGCTACTTGGGTTGTTTTATCCCAAGGGGGGATCACTACCGCCAGATTTGCATGCTTTTTCTGACTCAGATTGGGCTGCTTGCTATGACACTCGTGTGTCCACCAGTGGTTTTTGCTTCATGCTTGGTAGCTCATGTATATCTTGGTTGAGCAAGAAGCAGCCTACTGTGGCCACTTCCAGTTGTGAGGCTGAGTATAGGGCAGCTTTCACAGCAAGTGTTGAGTGTGTGTGGCTCAGACGCCTTATGGCTGATTTGGGTGTTGGCCAGTCTTCTGCCACCACCATCTTCACTGACAGTCAGAGCGCATTGGCAGTTGCGAGGAACCCTGTGTTCCATGCTCGCACTAAGCACATTGAGGTGCATTATCACTATGTCAGGGAGAGGTTCTCTGCTGGGGAGATCAGCTTGGCATATGTGCCCACGCAGGAGAACATTGCAGACCTTTTCACGAAGGCTCTGCCTAGGGAGAAGTTTGAAGCTTTCCGCAAAGCTTTGGGCTTACTTCCTTTTGTGGAGTGATTTCCACATAGCTTGACACTTCCTTATACATGAGTGCCAACTCCTTGTTCACCGCATCACTCCTAGGGTGGGTTCAAAGGGAGATAGAAGGATCACATATGGCTACGTGTTCATGGTTGTTTCAAAGTTCATCTTTTGGATGTCCAAGAAGCGACCATAGTTGTTTTATGTTCTACAGATCTGGGTAAAGAGCCTTAACGTTTTCTACATGTGAGATCATGTGGCTTGAGAAGTTATTCAAGAATTCGTAAATGCAGGTGAATTTATTCGCTCTATTCGAAACAACATTTGTAGTGTCCACTTTGCAAGAAATGCAATCTTCCGTGCAAGACCCAAGCACATAGCGATTAAATATCACATCATTAAAAAGAAGATCTTAGACAAGGAGTTGGATATCTAGTACGTCAACGTTAAGGAGTAGATGGCTGACATAATGATCAAGTTCATAGATGATAGCAAGTTGAAGACGTTCAGACCAACCACAAGATTAAGCAGATCCATTTAAAATTATCACACTTGAGCTTGAGGGGGAGCCTTGGAATTCTAACTTAATTGGAAAGCTCATGCATGGATGGGAGCTTATATTATGTGTCACATCACCATGTGCTTTTTGGTCATCCAAGGAAAATCAAATAATAATTTGTAAATAACTAAAAGACTTAGCTATCATGAAGGAGAAAAGTCAAGAAATAGTAGGTTTTGATCAAAGATTCAAATGATCACCAAAAATTTATCTCTACGCATATGTAGAGAACTACATCTTTCCAAATCTTATTCTACAAGGTCTAGGTTTCATGTGTATTAATTCCATTCCATGCCTTTGTCTACAAGGATTATTTATTCATGCTTTGCAAAAGCCCCCTCAAATCGAGGATGCATGGTCGGGACCACCCCCCCTCAAGAAAGAAAGAAAACTCCAAGAGGAAAACAGAGAAGTCCCACCCTCGGAATGAGGAAAGTGCAAGAAAAGGATCATCGCTTCACTAAACACTAGAGGGCTAACTGACCCCACAAGAGCCACCATTATTGGTCAATGGCTCTACGACATAAGCTTAGACCCGGACTTCATCTGTCTTCAAGAGATTAAAATCAAAGGAGAAGACCTTCAAAAAAGACTTAAGGGCAACTCTCAGTCCCATGTGTGGTTTTCCACAACCCATCAGCGTGGTTCTAGTGGAACTGCCATTGATAACAATCACCTCTGGGCTAATAAGCTTGACTACATGAGCGAAGTCAGAAATCATAGGTGGTTAGCGGTTACATTCAGCACCCCTTCCAATTCTCCCTAATTTGTATGTACGCTCCAAATGAGGATGCTGCGAGAATTGATACTTGGGCCTTCTGGATTTGTTTTCTCATAATGTCATGATTTGCAGAGCCTTCAATATGGTGGAGGACCCCTTTGATAGGTGGAACAACAAGGGCTGTATCATTGATGGCCAAGAGAAAGACACATGGGACCAAACCAAACTATTTCTGGATGTGGTCGAAGTCAAGGACGAGAATGGCTTTTCTTGGCCCAACCTTCAATTGGGTGAGGACTTGAGGAAAGCGAACTCGATAGAAGCTACATTTTGCAGAATCTCGTCCATCAATGACAATGCTTCAAATGGGATATAAGATTCTTGCTAAAGTCATTGCCAACAGGATATCCTGCCATTTAGACCAGTGGCTTAGCAAAGACCAAAAGGGCTTCATTAAGGGAAGGTCAATGTTGGAAGCCATCATTGATATCTGGGAGGGTGTGGACTATGTTGAAGAATCTAATCAAGACATCGTCTTCCTCAAGATTGACTTTCACAAAGCCTACAACAGATTGGAATGGGACTATATTTTACAATTGCTAAAAGACCTCGGGTATAGTTCGAGATTCCTTAGGATGATCTCCACTCTCCTTGGCAATGCTTCGACCAAAGTCAATGTCAATGGACAACTTTCAAAGGAAATCAAACTAAACTATCCATCAGGCAAGGTTTCTGGTTGGCCCTGCCGCTCTTTGCCATTACCAGTGAAGGACTAAGCCAACTTGTGGAGCAACAGATGGAGCTTGGTCACATAAGAGGCATCACTTTGCCACATAACTCTAGGCAGATGACCATGAGGCTATTTGCGGATGACACGAATGCCTTTGTTCACAATGATGATAACAACTTGGAAACCTTTTGGTGGTGCCTCGACACGTTTTGTGAGGCCTCTGGATCCACAATTAACCACACCAAGACGACATTCAGGGCTATCAAAGGGAGTCAACCCAATCTCCTCACTGTGCAAGGATGCCAGAGCATTGAATCACGTCAGGTCATTCACATTCTTGGTATGCCCTTGGGATTTAGTGTTACTCTGGGACAAAGGTGGGCTTGGGTCCTCGCTAGACTTAATAATAAACTTAACTATTGGAGGTGTTTGCAAATTAATCTTGCTGGCCGGGCGATGGTGATCAACATGTTCCTCATATCCTCAATAATATACTTTCTTTCTTGTTGGAGACCAAAGAATCAAGATTTAGCCAAATTAGAAAGTACTTGTAGGAACTTTCTCTAGACTGGGGACCATAACGGGAGGGGAGTGCCTAAAACCAAATGGTCCATATGCACTAGCCGAAAGGAAAATCAAGGTCTGGGTATTATGGACATTGGCAGCATGGCCAATAGACTTGCGGCTAAGTGGATGATTAAGGCATGGTGCAAGAGAGATTCCTCTTGGGCCACATTAATTTTCAGAAACACAAACGCGATTACTTTGGCAGGCTACCCTGGATGGAAAAACCTTGACATCCTCACCCTCCTATTCTCTCTGATTCCGGTCTCACCCAAAGGATCGATCCTGGTAAGATCCTTGTGGTTGAGCTGGAACACATTCAAACCTCACATCAGAATAAGTGAAGACTAGAAGTGGGCTGCAGGTATAAGACAAAATGACTCTATTTGGTTCCCAATCTAAGCCATGAGAAATGTGGAGCCTTTCAGTTCTCCTATGGCAAATCCTACACCATGGAATATGGACCAATGCAAAAGCTAACAAGATCTGTGGGGCTCCACCCTAGTGCAAGCGATGTTGTTGTAACAAAGAGGATATAGGTCACCTATTCTTTGCTTGTCCTAAATCCCTTCGGTTATGGAGGGTCCTTGGTCGTTCTTTGGGACTCCAAGAACAAATCAATTGGAAGCAAGCCCTCATTGGTGAAGCGATCGGTTGCTCTACGGCATTGTGGAATGCGATTAGGGAGAGATCCTTTGGAAGATTTGGTGAGAAAGCTGTGCTCAAAACTTTGGCAATACCCACAAGGAGTGGTCGATCGAGAAGTCCCCTTTCCTTCTCAGTAGAAGAATTCATAACTATAAGAAACCCCCCCCCCTTCAGACATCACAAAGAGCTACAGTATGTCAACAATAAGCTTAAAACCAAGTGGGCTCCACATGATGGGGATGCCAGGTTTATCAACCTCCTCTATAACTCCATGTAAGCCTTGCAAGGCCTACCACAAAGGCTATGGTAGATCATTGGAATGAAAATTAGTCATTAGAAGTATATCACTTGGAAGCCAGCTCTGCTGGGAGAAGTGAGTGGCCGCTCTACGACTCTCTGGAATGCGGTCGATTGAGTATTCACTATTCCTCTTTGGCAAAAGGATCGTTAATTGTAAGAAAAAGCCCCTCCCTCCCCTTTTTCTTAGGCTTCATCAAGCATTCCTTTTGATTAGGAACACTCTTTACCCACGTGGGCCCCGCTTGAGGGTGATGAGTGGGCGATTAACCTTCTCCTTCTAAAGCCATCTTCACTCTGTAAATGCTTCCCCCCCTCTATGGGATCCGAGGGATCCCGTGGGCACTAGTCCCCTTCATCTGTATTTTTTCTTTATTCAATTCAAGTCCGGAAGACTAGGCTAAGGCCGAACTTCCTTTATTTAAAAAACAAAGGATTATTTATTCATATATTTTTACCCTTGTTTAGTTCTTTGTATTACAAGTACACAACATCATTTCTCACTACCTGTGTATACTCTGTTTTGACAATCAAATCTCTCTCTCGTGTGGGATGATTATGGACTCCTAGAATCTAATTGGAGTGATTTAAAATTACTAAAAATCTTAATGATTATATCTTATGAACCAAGATCTTTGGAGTTTAGTGATATAGATCAAAGAGAAATTAGGTGTGGATGACCATGGTAGTCAACAAAGTTTTGCTATAGCTTGGAGTGTATAGTCCCCATCAATTCGGAGATGAAAATATGAAGCATGCATGACATGTACTGCAAAACGAAAAAGGTCCGGCATAAAGCTGATAACATTGTCACTCTATATTCTCACAGATTTTACCATCCATTAAAGAGGTAAAAAAGGCGGGTTTGAAAAGAAACAAACTCGACTTGAAGTTGAGAACACTCTTCTGAATGTCAAGTGTAATAGAATGTGATCTGATATTAGAAGGGACGAATGGAAAGTAACTTCATAATGGCAATGGCACTGGATAAAGCAGACATTTGTATACATTGTATGAAGTCGATGCAACCTAAAATTCCTACCTGTCTATCTTTTCCTGCCACTCTATCCATAACCTCGTAGTGCATATTTGTAAACAAAAACACATACACGAACACACACACACACACCTATCTCTCTCTCTGTATGTATGTATATATATATATATATATATATATATATATATATATATATATATATATATATATATATATATATATATATATATATGTGTGTGTGTAAACATCACTTTCTACGATCTCTCTCTTTCTGTCTATCTCTCATATCCTTTCTCTCTCTCTTTCTCATCACTTATCAAACTTCAAAGATTTATTTATTTATTATGATAATGGCTTCTACTATGAAGAGCATTCTATATTTCTTAATT
This sequence comes from Ceratopteris richardii, assembly GCA_020310875.1. Classification (NCBI taxonomy): domain Eukaryota; kingdom Viridiplantae; phylum Streptophyta; class Polypodiopsida; order Polypodiales; family Pteridaceae; genus Ceratopteris; species Ceratopteris richardii. The sequence goes on from CM035412.1 coordinate 160,796,619, forward strand.
ATAAAAGTAAGTTCCGAGAATGAAGTAATCTCATCGGATTCATTTTAAATAATTTCAAAATAGGATTGAAGGTGTGGTTAGTACCATGGGACCCCCTGTATCCCATGAAGAAGCGGCTAGATGTCTCGCAGGGCCAGTATTACATGGGACCCCTTGTATCCCATGAAGAAGGGGTAAGATGTCTAGCAAGGCCAGTATTACAGAGTCTGAAGGCCTACTAGGGTAGATTCGGGGTAGGAATAACACTAATGCCTAATGAAACAAAAATTTTTCAATGCAATTAACAACCCCATAGGCTTCTAGCATATGAGTGCCCGAACGTTAGAGTGAGTCACCAGTAGCTGCTTGAGGCTAGATTTCAAACTTTCTTAAGGCAAAGCAAGTATCCATAAGCCTTTATTCATCCCAATCTCAAACGACTAAGCCACTTGCACCTCCCCTCATAAAACCATCACGACCCCTTGGGAGACTAACATTCAAACGGAAGTGCTTAACATCTAGACGATAGTATGTTATGCGTTGGTGTACTTATTGCTAGGGTAGATAATATTGAAGGTGAAGATGGGTTTGATTTTCGCTTTAGAGGGATTATGGTATTTTTACATTAGAACCACGACCTAACTAGCAAGACTAACCTTTGGTATGTGATAGAATTTATGAATTCTTATCTTATTCTTACATGTGAAAGAATAAAATATATTTTTTATAATACTATAGTGTATATAGAAATATGTACATGAATCGGATGCCTATTTCACCATCAATGATGTGAAAATCTCTCACATACATCATAGGAGTTGTTTTTATCAATTGAGACTCAAGATTTCTCGACAATCTCTGTATCCTAGAATATATGTTGACTTCGATGAAGACTTTCCCTTATTTACTCGTCTACAGTGTGTAGTGCTCGCAAATTACAAAAGATGATACAAAGGTTGGACAAGGCGATCACTTCAAAACTACGGAGAGTCCTTTATTTTTAAAGGAAATCACTATATGGTTTCTCCATCGAGGACCAACAAAGAAGGTCGTGGCCTCTATGGTATGGAGGACTTTGCACATGAACCATAAAAATAAGATCGATATTATGTCATAAAATTAAGATCGTGTCAATGCAATCTCATTTTCTAGTGGAGGGACTACAGATTCAAACGGCCAACTACATATGGATGGAACACCTTACACTCAAGTGAACAAACCAAGTTTAGTCATTTTTAATCGAGAAAGAAATAACAGAACACGAGAACACTCATGTTGATAGAGCACGAGAACACTCATGAACCAAAGTTAATGTATAGAAATATACCAAGAAACATAGTTTTCAATGCTTATACGCCATTAGGTGTTCGTGATGAATTCTTAGTGAATTATGAATGCCATAGAGTTCCAAGAGTGGCATTCAATGTATTGAAATCTTGATTATACTCATTTGGAATTCTTCTGATCTAGTGCCAATTTTTTTAGTCTGAGAATCGACTTAATATATCTGTGTATCCTTCTTCCTAATGTATTTGATTTAGTTTGGTAATACGTTTTATCTACATTGCATGATGCAATTGAGCAAGAAAATTTAACAAATCATAATTATTTTCTGCAATTTGAAGTTATTCTTATCCAATCTATACTCTTTGGTCTCAATATGATGTCTAATTCAATGTCTATAACTTTGAATATTGTAATACTAATGTTGTTATGCTTTTCCTTAAATATGTAGATTCTAGGTTAGGAAATTGATAAGTGGTACACCAAAACATTCACAATATGATATACTTGTGAGTGATGTTGCATAATATGCAAGATTGAAATACCAATATTATAGGAAAATATATGAACATGATGATATATTGCTTGTTTCTAATGATGGAATTGTTGGAGGAGATGGTGGATAGTCTTCAACAATGAAGTGGTGTTGCTTAAACGTTCTTCACACCAGCCAAAAACAAGTTTTGGAGAGTGTAGTGGGCCTCTTAAACTTGTTAATGATCATAAATAATCACCTATGGTGTTTAAACATGAGCCAGTACTCAATGGATCAAATCAAATGAGTAGGAAGTTAAGTCAAGGTCATAAACTTGCCATTTTAGTCTCTACTATTGTTTAGTACAATGAACAATGCTCTAAGCATTATAGCAATTAGTCTAATTCCTTTTGATGGTTTCTAATTATCTTAGACATTTACCAATCATGATTGATTTCAATAAAAAAAGATGGTGTATGCTGAGTATGATGTTTAGCAAATCATAGGAGTTCCTCCATATTTTTGGGATGCACTTGAGTAGAGAGTAGAGAGTAAAGAAATGAAGATATCTAACAATCAAGAGAACCAATAATAATGAGATTTTGTAGCTATTGAATACAAAGTATATTGAATCTATGATGCTTTATATCATGACAAATGATCAATCATACACTAAGAACAACCTTTGAGAAGATCAATGTACTAATGTAGTCATGGAATGCAATGAAAATGTATGTATTAGATCATGTAAAAATATAATATCATTGGCAATAATATATTGCACAATGTGAGAGGAGTGATTGAGCTATGAAGTGAGCTCTAAAATCACATAGTATCCCTCTCTATGGATCCCTCTATATTGCTCTCCTGAAATCCGGATATCATGTGAGTCATTTGATCCTCTTTTATAGTTGAGTTTGGAGCCAATATTTTGAATTAAAATTCAAAAGTCCACCTAAAAGTAAATCCTAAACTATAGGATATACTCTCTCTAAAGAGCTAGATTTGTGGTTGATGAAGATGAAGTGGTGCTGCAAAAATGTTGCACTACACCAGCCAAATGAAGTCCTGAGATATGTAGTGGGCCCCTTTAGCTTGCAAAAAGATGTAATAGATACACTATCTACCTTGAAAGATCACTCTCAAAAAGATGAATCAAAATAGATAAGTTGAAGTAGATTCAAGAGCCAAAAACTTGCTATTTATGTACATACACCTGTCCAAAGTTTTGAACAATTCTCTAGCCACAGGAGCAATTAACTTAATTCCTTTTGGGAAACTCTTACTCATGTAGTACGCTAACAATGCTGAGTGATTTGATAAAAAAAGATGAACTACACAAAGAAAAAAAAAACTTAGCAAGTCATAAGACCATCCCGATATTCACGGGCTGTAGCAGTACTCAGACCCGTGAGCAAAAAAATGGCAATATCTCAAGACTGAAAACTCGAATGCTTATTAAATTTTATATTTTTATAGTAGATATGGGCTGATTCTAACAAGCATTGAATCATGGAAAATGGTGAAGTAAACACTGAGAAGATGATTGTTCTGAGAGTAGTGCTGACAGAGAAGTAGAAAATGAAGTAATACAGTCGACTTCAAATGAACATAGCTAACGATCAACACATCCAATTGCAATGAACATTTGTGAGTATACAATAGAGTTAGAGAGATATTTCTACCAAGTTTAATCCCTGAAAATGATGCACCAAGCTCAGAGAAATCATCTCTGCAATGTAACTAAGAAACCTGAGAGATATGCCAGTGAATAGTACACTTCACAAGAGCATGAAAATATGAACTCAAATGATCATGAAAATAAAAGTATATTGATTGTAAATCACAATGGACTTATTGATACATATGTGTGCCTTGAAACCACACCTTGATATGGCATGAATCTCAGCTCATGGAGGTCTTCTAAACCCAACTAAAGAGCCATGTATTTATAATCATCTTTGGCGCCAATATTTGAATTTGAATCTTGCCTAAAATCACTCTCCAAACTTTTGGTGATTGATTCTCCCACTCACCTAATCAAACTTTGTGGCTTCTCTTTCATTTTTCATCAAGTGTACTCAACCACTTAGATTCCTTTACTTTTACATCAAGTAAAGTCTTCAAAATTTACAAGAGGTACTTCACAAGTGAACTCTACAAGGAGTTTACATATCCTTTGAATTTCTAAGCCTTTTGATGACCCAAGCCATCACTTGGACTTGCCATGGACTTGTTCCAACATTCTCGCATCGGTCAACTAACAAATGAATCGATATTTGATGCTTCCTAGATCCTTGTAGAAGTAAGGTTCTTTTACAAAGGTAAATGTAATTGATTTTACAAGGGATTCATCATATATGGATCTATAAGATATGTGCTAATGATCCAAGTATGTGGGCTTGGATTCTCGTTTACCAATAGCTCCCCCTCAAGCCTAACATGCCTCTTCCTCATTCCTCCCTTATCTCCTGCAAACGAGAACCTCATCATCTTGATTCCATCCGAAGACTTTGTGGGTATATATGCACATTGTAAATGAGTTGATACATAGGAAAATTGAATGTCCTCGCTAAGCAATTTCTCCCTTACATAATGATAGTGCACTTGAATGTGCTTAGTGCTTGCATGATATATAGGATTAGCAGCCAAATGAAGTGAGATAGTCTTATCTCCAAAAAATTATTGGAGTGTAAGAGTGTAACCCCAAATCTATGTAGAGTTGCTTAAGCCACACAACCTCCTGAGTTGCATTTGCTAAACCTTTATATTTTTCCTCTATAGATGATAATGCCATAGTTTGTTTCTTTTTACATGACCATAATATAATCTTTGAACATCCGAAAGACAAGTATCCTAAGGTGCTCCTCCTGTTATCCTTGGAGCGAGGCCAATCTGCATCAAAATACATCTTTATGTCCAAGTCAGAAGTGAATGGGCAAAGCATCCCTTCATTTATGGTACCCTTTAGATATTTAAGCACCCTCTTGGTAGCTTCGATGTGAGGCTTTCTTCATGCATGCATAAATTGGCTTAATGTATTTTCTCCATAAGCGATGTGTAATCTTGTTAGAGTTGCATAGTTGAGGCCCCCAACAAGTTCTTGGTAACCTGTAAGATCCTCAAGAAGTTCTCCTTCATGAGAACTAATTTTATGATTGAGTTCCATGGGTGTTCATACAATTTTTGTGTTTTCCATGTTGAATTCTACCAACATATCATGAATATACTTTACGTGTGTAATAAACACTCCAGAATCTGTATACACAAGTTCTAGACCAAGAAAGTATGTTAACAAGCCATGATCACTCATTTTAAATTCTTCCATTAGTTGATTTTAACCTGCTTCATGCCATTAGCATCTTTCCCTATAATGATAATGTCATCCACATAGACACATAAGTAGAAAACTTTTGAGTTGGTCTTCTCTATAAATAAAGAAGAATCCGCTTTGCTAGCCACAAAACTTTGATCCAGTAAATAAGTAAGAGGCCTATGGTTCCAAGCTCAAGGAGCTTGCTTTAGGCCATAGAGTACTTTCCTTAGCTTGCATACATAAACTAGTTTGTTCTTATCTTCATACTCTGGTGGTTGTCGCATGTGCACTTCTTCTGTGATCCATCCATTTAGGAATGCATTCTTAACATCTAATTCATATAGGTTCCAATTCTTGGAAGTAGCAACACTTATCAAAACCCTAATTGTTGGCATCTTAGCCACAGGTGAAAAGGTTTCTTCATAGTCCACTCCATGGGTTTGACCTAACCCCTTTGCCAATAACCTTGCCTTGTACGTGTTTATAGAAGAATCTAAATTTTTCTTGATTTTATATACCCATCTGGATCCTATTACCTTCATGCTTGGCTTCTTGGGAACCAAATCCCAAGTGTTGTTCTCTTGAAGTGCTTCAACTTCGTCGTGCATGGCTTGTCTCCATTATTCCTTCTTATTGGCCTCTTCAAATGAAGAAGGCTCTTCTATCATAGATTCCTTAGTGATATACACAAAATGCTTGGTGACTAACGATGTGTCAAAGCCATACCTTATGGGCTTTTTACTCTCTCTTTGAGATCTCCTGAGTGCTTGATTGGAGGACTCTGGAAGTTCTTCCAAGTGCTTGAGCTTGGTCTTCCCTCTTGAATTCCAAGCCTTGAAGTCAATTTTCTCTCCATCCTCTGAACTGACATCTTCTGGTAATTGTTGATCTTCTTTAGTGAGAGTTGCAAAGTCATTTTCCAAATCATAAGGTAGCTTGATCTTCCTTCAATCATCTTCAAACCATGAATTATTTTCATCAAACACTACATCGCTACTAACAATAAACCTTTTGCGAGTGGGATTGTATAGCCTATAACCCTTCTGGCTTTGGTCATAGCCAATGAATATACACTTTTTAGCTTTAGGATGAAGCTTCGCTCTAGTCTGTGAGGGTATATGTGCATAAACAATCCACCCAAAGATTTCACAATGGTCCAATGAGGGTCTCTTGCTATTCCATGCTTCATAGGGTGTCATTCCATCTAGCGATTGGGATGGGAGCCTATTTGTGAAGTATGTGGCTATGGAAACAGCCTCTGCCCATAGGTAGTTGGGTAGTTGATCTTGGAGCTTTAACTATCGACATGTTGCTTCTCTCTACCACTCCATTTAGTTCAGGAGTATATCTTGTTGTGACCTCTCTTTTTATACTTCTGTGCTATAAGAATGAATCAAATTCATGTGAGGAATTCTCACCACCTCCATGAGATCTGATCCTCTTCAAGCTTCTACTTGTCTAGCTCTCAACCAATGCCAAATATTTTTTGAAACATGTAAATACTTCATGCTTATGCTTCATGAAGTGAAGAACTATCCATCTAGTGTAATCATATATAAAAGAAACATAGTACCTTGAACATGAGATTTATGGATCTTTGCTAGGAACTCACACATGAGTGTGTACAAGCTCCAAGTAGTCTTCATACATGTACCCCTATCTGTTGAATGGTTGCCTGTGAGCTTTGCCAAATTGGCATGCTCCACACTTGTTTATCATGTGTTGCTTGGACAAATTTGGAATACCAAGCACACTGTGATCCCAACATATTTGCTTTAGTGTTCTTTTTCGTGTATGACCTAGTCTTTTGTGCCATATCTCTACTTCAGATAGAGTTTGATCTCTATAATTGAAGAGTGTTATGTTTCTGGTGTCTTCAATCTCAAATGTAAAGAGTCTACCAAATTTATCACCTTTTGCAATCCTCTTGAAGCCTTGTTGAGGGTCTTCCACATATGCTCCATGAGTTGTGAATCTCACCTGTAAACCTTTCTCAACAATTTGTCCAACATTAATTCGGTCTTTTGTTATGGTTGGTACATATAAAACCTTACTTAAGAGGTTCATGTTACCATTTGAAGCTTTGAAATTTCCACTTATGTTAACAGAGTGTCTAGTATCATCACTTGTCTCTACTTCATGCTTCCCTTTGGGTTCTTCATGATCAGATAGCAATGCTAGATTTATAGCCACATGATTTGAGCAACCACAATCAATATAGAAAAGATGATCATCATCTTCAGCTTTCCTAGATGTCATGTTCATGATGAGTAGAGAATCCTCTTCCTCTTCTATGTAGTTTTTATGATCACTTCTACCTCTAAAACCTCCTTGATAATTGTTGTTTTTGTTATAGCCTTGGTTGTAATTGTGATTGTAATTGCTTCCTCCATTGTTGAATTTGCCTCTGGATTGTCCATAGCTCCCTCAATGGAAGCCTCTTCCCCTTTCATTCCTTTTGTTCTTGAAGCATTCTTCTGTGGTGTGGCTGGTAAGGCCACAGATGTTGCAAGATGGAGTATTCTAGTATCTCCCCCTCCCTTGCTTTTCTTCTCTACCTCTTCCTCTACCTGTGTAGTGAACTTGAGAGGAATTAGCCTCTTCTTCATTCTTTTTGCTTTTAGCCTTATGCTTATTTTTATTCTTATCTGTATAAAGGGCAAAAGATCAGTTACCTCTAGAGTTGTCACCATTCTTGTTGAGCTTTGTCCCATGGTTGAAGACTTGCCCCATCAAGGTGTTGAGGTGAGGTATCTGCATATCCATATAAACGTCCATTGCTATGGTAAAGAACTCCCACTTATCATCAGCTTTGACACCACTGATGATATTCCTTATTATCAGTTCTTCTTCTATCTCCTCTCCAATGCTTGCAAGCTAGTCAACCACATCCTTCATCGTGGCTACATAATCCGCTACATTTTGCTTTGATTTCTTTGTTACGTTTGTAAACTCCATCCATAGCTGGTTGTTCCTAGCTCTTGTATTTGATGAGAAAGATGATAAGAGTATACCTTGGGGGGTCTTGCAATTTCTAATGTGAGGCAATACAAAATGAGACATTGAGTTTACTAGATAAGACCTATCAAGAGCATCTTTTGCACATGGTCAGCCTTTCATCTTATAGATTAATATGGTAAAGTACAATGTGCAAAATATGGAAAAAGGATTCTTGGGAGTACTTAGCGGGCACAGATCCTAATGCCTTATGAAGATGACCAGAAATTTGATAGAGAGAATAAGGCATTAAATCGATGGATATAAAGACATACGAGAGTCATATTTATAGTATCCCAACGCATAACAAAATAGTATGGTGGGGAACATCGAAGAATTTTACATGCCTAAGGTTTGGAATACCTTACAATGATTGTATTATTCATTGACCATGGTAAGGAAGATTCAACCCAACAATGCACTAAGTAGTCTTAGGAAATAATGGACTAGTAATATTAATCAATAATTTCCTAGGCCGTTGTCCACGTGGTTGGGGTTGCTCGCTTCTTGAGGTGGGGGCGAGGGTTCAACACCCGGTGGCAATATGTAAGGGACATGTTTCACATGGAAAGTTATATGGAGTGGCTCATGTGCCGTCGTTTGTCTTGCCCCGTAGTAGTTGTGAGTGCAATTTAAACCAGCTTTGTAAACCCCTATTCTTGTGAGATAAGGGGGGTCCCATGGGTACTATGCCCTTCCTTCTACAGTTGTAATTTCAATATATTAATTAGTAAAGCTGGAAGATTAAAGATCTTGTAGATGCCCTAGGCTGAAGTGGAAGCCCAATTCAAGATCATGGATTTGTTGTTCATACTCTGGATGCCTTACATAGGACAAACGAAGAAAGATAGGATATTCACAATGAATGTAAAACCGTCAATTGCTCACGCAATCTACCTCTCAATTGCTAATGAGCAGGTTATAGGGATTTATTTGTTATTGTAAGGTAGATTGCTCACGTAATCTACCTTACAATAACATTGCAAGACAAACGAAGAAAGATAGGATATTCACAATGAATGTATAACCGTCAATTGCTCACGCAATCTACCTCTCAATTGCTAATGAGCAGATTGTAGGGATTTATTTGTGCAAAAACGCAATTGGAGACATAAAATTAGAGAGGATGAAGGAAGGGAAAAGAAAGTTTTTAAGAGTGGTTAAGTTGATTTTATATCTAAGAATATACGCCATGTTTTCAACTTTTGTTTGTTAGGAATAAAAAGAAAATTAACATCCAAGAAAGGAGGTAAAGTGAGGAATGATGTCTTAAATCTCATAAAAACACAAATGTAAGGGGACCCATAAGCGAACCATCTATTCCAAGTATGATATAATTTCGTACATTTCTAGATGATAATTCAAGGGTTTTTTCGAATCTGTTGCATCAAGGTCAAATCAAAAGTGCTTTATCACTTCACGAGGTAAAAATCTGCAGAACATTAGATTAGATGCAGGGTCAGAGTATTTATCAAATGTTTTCTCTACGTTCGATTATAAAAATAGCGTCAAAACGTAGCTTATTAATAGGTACACAACCCTTATAAATATAATGTGGTCTTCTAAATTTGGCTTCACGTGCTAGTCTTGATCCTACTTAGGTTTGAGAGAAACCCTATCTAGAGTGAACAATCTTTGTGTGTCTAGTGACTGTAGTGAATATCTTGTCTTGACCGCATTGGTTCTCCGAGTAGAAGCATGTATTTAAAAAGGTATTATTACTTTCACTAATAAAATCTTAAAGTCTAGTTTGGGTGATCTAAAGCTCTTGGGTTCATTCAATAGGAACAAAGAGAAATATTGATTTCAATGAAGACAAGTATTTATAACTATACATATGGGATCATTCATGCTTCAACCTAGATAGAGAAGTGAAACATTCTCCCATTAAATAAGCTTATTCATTTGAATGAAAATCTAAGTATGGAATTGAAAGTCTATCACGAGGTTAAATCTTTTTTTTTTTTGTATTTATTTCTTGAACCTTAATCAAAGTCGTGAGTCTCACCATTATCATGTCGAATTCAATCTCTTAGGGACCTTGTGTGCATCCCTAAAATGTGCAACTATTGAACAATGTGAATTGAACCATACAAGAGTGGGGGTAGCTTTGAATTAACTCTGAGTTGAATTTAAGGTATAAAAGTCACCTTGAGTTGAATATCATGATGAGAACATGAGCATAGGATTTTGAAAGATTTGAGTGTTTTACTTTGATTGAGACTTTGACTTTGATGAATGGTAGATTGATATGTTTGCCTTAGGCTTACACCCATGGACCTTGAGCACACTCCTACAAGTATTGACTATATCCCAGAAGTAACATGCATATATTAATCGGTTGATGCAAGCCCTTCTACCACTTTACAATGATCATAGCTTCTCCACTAGCTGCATTATAAACGTTTTTTAGCAATTCTATGACAAAAAATGGACTTTTATCGCATGTGTGCATGTAACAATCTCTGTATATTCACAAGAACTATCTTACCGAGAGTCAAGCCTAGAATTTATGATCTTCAAGCGAAATTACATACATGCTATGAGTTTAAACATATGGTATGGGAAGATTATTAGTAGGAGCATTTGGCTATACCCACACCATTTGTTTAGAGAGTGGATGGACACTCTGAATAAGGACGTTGATATGAGCAAAATAATTTAACATTTTGAAGAGGGCTTTGACTATTTAGATATGAGGAACCAAGATGATTTTGCAAATGATAAAGTAGAGCTCTGTAATAAGAGCTTAAACTGTTATTTGGCCTTAGAGCTAGGAGACTTTTTGGAGGAGTTGAACCCAACAAATGGGATTAAATAGAGATTGGGGAAGAGTAGATAAGGCCATCTCCATGCTTCTAATAGGAAGGAGATGGAGGTTAAATATAGTGCAAGATAGAGTTGCACCACACTCAAACATTCCAAATATCTACTCCAAGACCACTAATTTATATGGATGAGATTGTGAAGGGCATAAAAGACCATGGACCTATCTGTGTGTCCGTATATCAATCAAATACATTGAGAGAGATACTAGTGCCTAGAAGAGTGGAAGATAAGAGGATAAGAGAGGATGCATGTGATGACACCATTTACATTTCAATGGATGAGGAGTGACAACAATGTGAGAATACTAATGATGATGAATGTTTACATAGTGAGTTTGATGATGCATTTTTGGTTTATAAAAATTAAGTTCAAATCAGAAAGAAATGAGAGAAATATGATGAGCTAAGTGAGGAAAAACAAAGCATTTAGGATGAAGATTCAAGTGATTCTTGTTGCGGATGTGTGGTATCCTTCTTTCTCTCTGATACCACTTGTTGGCGATTATCTTTCGCTCAGATATCGCTGATGATGGTCGTCACGGCAAAGGCTTGAACCTTGTCAGGCCTGCGGAGATTGCCACGCCGCCGAATAGAGAGCTAAGCTAGAGTGATATAGAACACCTCTGTAATCAACAATAGCTTAGCAGGATTACTGTCGCTTAACTGTGTTAAACTGCGACTTGGATTCCACCCGAACTTCACCGGACTGTCACTAGGACGTCATCGAAATTATATGAGAATATCACCGGAATGAACGTAGCTTCTGCTCGTGATTACTTCAAATGAGTTATATGAAGTAAGAAAGTGATACGTGAACTTCCTTCACTGAACGAACTTCTTAAAGAAAACTTCACAGTTCTGAGGTGCCACTTTCCGGTTAGACTTTGTACTGTGTGTACATATCCATTCCACCAGAAACTATGATCAGCTTAAAGTAGAGAGGTCTAGCTACAAGATGAGCTATCTCTCATACAGAACTTCGAATTCTACTGCGAGATATACTTCGTTGTTCTACCGAAATGCTTGCGTTTCTAAGAAAACTATAACTGTTAATGATTAATGAACTTTCTACTGTAACACGAAAACTTCAGATTCTTCACATGCGAACAGAATGCGCAAGCTTCCACATAAACATGTGTTTTCTAATAGAGAAGATGTGTACAAATCAGCTTGGCCTCTTCTTGCTCAAGCTGTAGAAACTCTCCTACACTGAGAAGTTTCTTATTACCATCCCTCTCAAATGAATACCTGACATTCCAGGTTTCTGTTATTCATCTATACATACGCGATCTATGGCGTCTTCTGAGAACTTCTCACTCTCTCTTCACTTATACACGATCTCTCGTAATCCTGTCCTTCTCTTCTCAGAAGCATTCGAGTCCTTCAATCCTTGGTGTATATATACACTTTTTCTTATGCGCTCTTCCACGCTCTCATTCTTTAATTCACGTTATGCGCGCATTATGCGCTCATTATGCGCACACCGCGGTTTATTGCTCTGTTACTCGTACAATTCTTGATTCTGGTTAACGGTCTGATTTTGCACGCTGTACAACTGAGGCTTTTAATTTTCTGAAGATTTTGCTTCCTCTTTTTTTCTTTTTCTTTTTATGTCTGTCTGTCAAATTCGTGAGTGATTCCTCAACAGCTCCCCCTCAATCACTAATTTGACCTCTTCCGGTCTTTCATATATCTTTCTTTCTTTTATACCTGCCATTTCTTTGAATCTGCTTGTCTTTGTTCCATCCAAGCTTTTTGTCAAGATATCTGCTATCTGATCTTTCGTAGGAGTGTAGACTATTTCTATCTCCTTCTCTATTACCTTTTCCCTCAGGAAGTGATACTGAATTTCTATGTGCTTTGTTCTTGTGTGAAACACCGGATTCGCTGCAAGATATAGAGAGCTCATATTGTCTCCATGTATAATTGGTATACCTTGATCAATCCCCATGCTTTTGAGCAAGGTATGCATCCATATTACTTCTTTCGCTGCTTCTACGAGTCCTTTGTATTCGGCTTCTGTTGACGATAACGCTACTGTATGTTGTTTCTTTGAACACCAGCTTACCAGCTTATCTCCTAGGTATATCATATACCCATGTGTTGATCTTCAGTCATCTTGACTTCTTGCCCAGTCTGAGTCACTGAATGCTCTCAGTTTTATATCTGATGTAAAAGGATAATATAATCCTTCCTTTATAGTTCCTTTGATATATCTAAGAACTCTTTGTCCTGCAACCCAATGTTGATCTGTTGGACAATGCATAAACTGTGAAAGAACTCCCATCGGATAACTAAGATCTGGTCTCGTTAGCATAGCATAAATTAAACTTCCTACTAATGACTGATATCTCTTCATATCTTTAAACTCTGCACCACTGTATCTGCTGAGTTTATGATTTACTTCAAGCGGCGTTGAAGCTTCTCTGCAATTCTCCATATTCAACTTCTTCAGTAAGTTCAGGAGATACCCTTTTTGCGTAACATATACACCATGATCTGTATGTGTGATTTCCATAACTAGAAAGTATGATAACTTTCCCAGGTCACTGATCTTGAATTCCTTTTCGAGTAGTTTCTTCACCTCTGTGATTCCTGCATCTGAGGTACCTGTAATTATTATGTCATCTACATAGATACAAATGTAGATCATTCCTTCTTCAGTTCCTTTGATGAGTAGACTTGCATCTGCCTTCGAACTTTGGTATCCAAGTTCATTGAGATACTTCACAAGTCTGTAGTTCCAAGCTCTTGGAGCTTGCTTCAGTCCATAAAGTGCTTCTTTAATCTGCAAACAAAGTTTGGGTATCTGGAACTTACAAACCCTTTCGGTTGTTCCATGTAGACTTAATGTGATATATATCCGTTGAGGAATGCATTCTTTATATCTAGTTGACTTAGCTTCCATCCTTTTGATGCTGCTATAGCAATCATTGTCCTTATGGTTGACATCTTTGCCACCCGACTAAACGTCTCGTCATAGTCTATGCCATGCGTCTGAGCATAGCCCTTGATAACCAGTCTCGCTTTATGTCTGGCTATCCTTCCATCTGCAAGTTTCTTAACTTTGAAAACCCATTTATTTCCGATTACTTTTCATTTGGTTTCGGAACAAGTTCCCATGTCTTGTTCTCTTCCAGTGCGCTGAATTCTTCTTCCATTGCTTCTTCCCATTGCTTCTTGCCTTTAGCTTCATCATAGCTCTGAGGTTCATCATCATCTTTGATCATATATGCATAATCTTTCTGAGTTATATACGATGTATCATACGAGTACCTTTCCGGTTGTCTCCTTACTTTGTTTGACCTCCTTAGCTCGTATTCTTCGTGTGTATCTGAATACACGTCTTCATCTTCGTTTCTCATACCTGATCCGGTTTTGGACGTACTTGCCTGCATATAATCTTCATCTTTATTCACCTGCACGATTGATTTACCTTTCTCTTTTCTTTTTATCTCTTCTTCAAATTCTTCAGCTGTATGACTCTGATCTGCATACCAGCTTTTCTGTTCATCAAATGTTACATCTCTAGAAAAAGTAATTTGTTTGGTTAGAGAACTCCATAACGTGTAACCCATCTGCTTTTCATCATATCCGACGAACACATATTTCTCTGCTTTCGGTTCAAGCTTATGTCTCAGTTGTGATGGTACATAAGCATATGCTACTGATCCAAACGCCTTGCAATGATCAAGTGTTGGCTTCTTTCCCCACCAGGCTTCATAAGGGGTCATTCCTTCTAATGCTATACACGGTAATCTGTTTACCAAGTATGTAGTTGTATTTACGGCTTCAGCCCAAAGGTAATCTGGACAATTCTTTTCTTTCAGCATAGCTCGTGCAAACTCGACTAGAGTTCGGTTCCTTCTTTCTGCTACACCGTTTTGTTGTGGTGTATATCTGCAGGTTATTTCTCTCTTGATACCTGCATTCCAAAGGTAATCATTGAACTCTCGGGAGAAGTATTCTCCACCTCCATCAGACCTCAGTCTTTTAAGCTTTTGACCTATGAGTCTTTCAGCATGCATGAAAATGTTTGAAAGCTCCAAACACTTCTGATTTTTCTTTCAAAACATAAAGAGTTATCCATCTTGTTGCATCATCAATGAAAAGAACATAATACCTTGATCCGCTGATCGATCCTTCTTTTGTTGGTCCCCATACATCTGTATGTATGAGTTCTAGCACACCATCATGTTTGAATCCTTTCTTCTGGAAAGGTAACCTGTGGGCTTTTCCCATCTGACAAGCTTCGCATTTGTGAATCATATGTTGGTTCTGTATGTTCGGTAATCCCAGTACAGACTGATTTGCTATCATAGCTTTGATTCCTTTTTCATTGAAATGACCTAACCTCTTGTGTCAGAGATCAAGTTCTGTAATCACCTTTTCATCATATGTGAGCAACGCTTGGCCAATGTTCCCTTGTACTCTTAAAGTAAAGAGTCTTCCTTCTTTCTTACCAGCGATGATCTGATTATATCCGTTCTCGGGATCTTCTACGAATACTCCTTTGTTTGTGAATCTGACCTGAAAACCTTTCTCAACTATCTGTCCCACACTAATCAGATTTTTTGGTATTGTCGGAACATACAAAACATTGGTTAGCAAATCTGCTCCACTCTTACATTTCACCTTCCCAATTGAATGCACGCTATGTCTTGTATTGTCACCTGTTTGAACAGTATGACTCGAACTTCCTTTTTCCAGTTCTGACATCAGTTCTATGTTTCCTGACAAGTGATTAGAACATCCAGAGTCAATGTAAAATACCTTTAGATCTTCGTTATCAGATGTGCTGATTGAGTTCATCATCAACGATGTATGACTTTCATTCTGCGTGTCATTTGCGTAGTTGTTGTAAGTGGTGTTGTAGGATTGGCCCTGTCCCCAACTTCTTGTTCCACCTCTACCGTAGCCTCCTCTTTGATTCTGTCTACCCTTCTGGAAGTTACCTTGATATCTTCCGCTTCTGCCTCTCTTATTACTGTTCTGATTTTGATTTGATCCCTTTTGGTTGTGCCAACAGTCATGCGCCAGATGATTACTTAGTCCACAAATCCAGCAAGCTTTCTTATTGGTATTTTGACTACTTCTTCCTCTTCCAAAACCTCTTGCTTTGCCGGTGCCTTTTCCTCTAGCATAATAAGCCTAAGCGCTCGACTCTTCTTCATCTTTTGGCTTACCTTTGTCTTTCTTCTTGTTCTTCATGTACATTGCAGAGCTTTGTCCTTTGTCTCCATCTCCTTTCAGATCTTGCTCATATGTGAGCATCAAACAAGGCAACTGATTTAAATCTGGTACAAAGTGATTTAAAGAAAGTTTAGTTGAGAGTACGAAAGGTTTCCACCTTTCATCTCCTCTCAACCCTGTTAGCAGTTGCGCTATCAATCTGTGATTTTCGACATCTTCTTTTATGGATCCAAGACTATCTGCTAGATCCTTCATTTTAGTGACGTAGTCACTAATGCTTTGACTCGGCTTCTTTTTGAACGTTGTGAACTCGGACCATAAGCTAGCCTTTCTAGCTTTCGTAGTATTTTGGAAGTGGTCTTCCAATGCGCTACATATGTCCTCCGCTTTCTCCAGACCTCTAATGTGCGGTAATAGATGATCTGAAACAGTGTTGTAAATGTAGGCTCTTGCCCTTGCATCTTTCTTCTACCACAGCTTCAAGGCTTCTAACTCTTCTTTTTCCGGTTGGCTATCATCTTCGAAGGTCGGCTTCTTTTCTTCTCCGGTCACATACATCATTAAGTCCTTACTCATAAGTAAGGCTTCCATACGCATTACCCACGCGGGATAATTATCTCTGTCCAGCTTATCAATTAGGACATTATCTACCATGATCTTCTTGTTTGCTTTAGGTTGCCCTTGAGAGTCTTTTGGCTCTGATGCCGCTCGTGGGACTAACCGGATCTGATATGATGAATAACCTTGGCTCTGATACCACTTGTTGCGGATGTGTGGTATCCTTCTTTCTCTCTGATACCACTTGTTGGCGATTATCTTTCGCTCAGATATCGCTGATGATGGTCGTCACGGCAAAGGCTTGAACCTTATCACGCCTGCGGAAATTGCCGCGCCGCCAAATAGAGAGCCAAGCTAGAGTGATATAGAACACCTTTTGTAATCAACAGTAGCTTAGCAGGATTACTGTCGCTTAACTGTGTTAAATTGCGACTTGAATTCCACCCGAACTTCACCGGACTGTCACTGGGACGTCACCAAAATTTTACCGGAATATCACCGGAATGAACGTAGCTTCTGCTCGTGATCACTTCAAATGAGTTATATGAAGTAAGGAAGTGATACGTGAACTTCCTTCATTGAACGAACTTCTTAAAGAAAACTTCACAGTTCTGAGGTGCCACTTTCCGGTTAGACTTTGTACTGTGTGTACATACCCATTCCACCAGAAACTGTGATCAGCTTAAAGTAGAGAGGTCTAGCTACAAGATGAGCTATCTCTCATATAGAACTTCGAATTCTACTGCGAGATATACTACGTTGTTCTACCGAAAAGCTTGCGTTTCTGAGAAAACTATAACTGTTAATGATTAATGAACTTTCTACTGTAACACGAAAACTTCAAATTCCTCACATGCGAACAGAACGCTGTCGGGAAGGAGGTTGTGGAGGGAAGCCGGCGCCTGGGGTTGGATCAGGCCCCGCTCTGGTGCGCCGTTCCTACTGTCCTTCGAGCGGCGTCTGCGCGCTGGGCGCCTCGCCTGTGCTCTCTGGAGCGTGCGCGATCCTCGTACACGTGGGACCCTTGCCCCTCGGAAGTGTCGAGACGTGCGTGCGTACACGACCGTAGGCGTCGGGAAAGAAACAAAACTGATACAGCACTGATTCTCGAAATCACTGGGTCGGTGTGTATACAAACTCGATGATACAATAAAATCTGAATGATACAGTGATGCCCGCTACAGTGCGGGTCCGCGATACAAAAATCCGCTACAGTGCAGAACAAATAAATACAAATAAATGCCGCCGCTACAGTGCGGATCGGCTGGATATGATGTAGGCCTCCCGCTACAGTGCAGGAAGTCACCCTCAATCTTTGTCTTCTGGTCTTTGCGATTTAATCTTTTCTTCACTTTTCTTCGATCCAAGCTTTTCTTCAAGTCCTCACTTTGTAGCTCTTTACTTCAAAATTCACAATAATCTCTGATCACGCAGTAACCTGCAGAGTGGACGCACTAAGAAGATCAACGAGGAAAAACAAATGAGGCTTGGCCCTCTATTTATAGGCTTCCCCATCCTTCTCTCCTTGGGACGTTCATCTAGAAGTTTCCAACCTCCCTACTCAACTTTCCAATTTCAGACGACCATGCATGTTCACTTACTATTCTTGGAAAATCCCATCTCGTAATTCCATTTTTTTATTTTTGTCCTTTTTATTTTCCCTAAATTAATGTTTTGGTTTCACACTATATACAGGGTTAATTAATCTAAGGGTTTGGGCTAGGAAACACCAATTGCGTCTGCAATCTGACAAGTAATCACATAAATAAATCGTTGGCTTTCTAGATCTTCTCTTTGTTCAACTGGTTCAGATCCAACTGCTCATTCTAAGTACTAGCATATACATATGTTTCTACTAACTCAGTTTGTAGAATATACCTCGATTCCCACTATTTATCTCCTACTTGTCCAGCTCTCCATTAGATCTTTCTTTCTTTTTCTTTTTCTTTTTCATTTTTCTTTTTCTTTTTCTTTTCCTCTTCATCTCAGCTCAGCATTTCTTTCTATCTTTTATTTTTCACAAATCGGCCTATGTCGAAATCGGGTGCGACTCATGGACTTGTCTGCCCGGCCAAGTTTATTCCACCTGTCTGCCAACCCGACATAGCGCACAATATACACAACATCAGCCCTGCATGAAATCGACGTCAGCTCGTGGCTCTGACCACCCGGCCAAAGTGACTCCACCCGCCTACCGACCCATACAGGCGCATGACAACAGATAGGTCAGGCCTACGACGAAACTAGCTACGGCTCGTGGCTTGATCACCCGACCAAGGTGGTTCCACCCACCTACTAGCCCATCGTAGCGCACCAACAACATACACGCACATATAAGCTGGCATGAGTATGAATGTTTCTTTATAAATCATGATCCATATGGAGGTAAGATCTCATAAGAAACAAATACTAGGATCCAAAGTTTCCCACTCACTAAGTGTTCAAATCAATCAGCATATACATGCACTCGGTCTAAGCATGCCATCACATTCCCAAGCTTTCACTCCCAAAAGTGTCTAGTCCACTAACTGACTCTATTCATATAATTCCTAGTCGCTTATGCTTCGTGCAAACCCATAATAGATCTTTGTCATCTTCATTCTACATGATTTTCATAAACTCATACATATCTTTATCACACACATCAATGCAATGCATATGCTCTATTAGAAAGAAAACACATCTCAAATCAGAAACGTTTCACCTGGTCATTTTTCTTCATTTTGATCCAACTTTTCTTTATCTTCATGGTCTATCATTCTTCATCAGCATCAGCCTCAGTGTCATCAGTTCCCTCCAAAAGTTCTTGCTCAATCTCATAATCCACTTCATTTCTTTTCTTGAATAATTTTATCCTCTTTCCTGCAATCAAAGATCTCAAAGGAGTATTGTCTAACTCGCGAAGTGCATACGTACCATTTTCAAACACAGAGGAACCACATACGGCCCAAACCATCGTTTGGTCAATTTCTTCCTAGCATCGTATTGAGTATCGAATGTACTGTCGTACACCAACACCCAATCATCTATCTCAATTCTACGTGGTCTCAGTCGATGGGTTTTGTCAAAATAGATCTTGTTCTTTAACCTTGACTCCTTTAACCTTTGGACTGCTTCTTTCAACTTTTCATTTCCTTGTTGTAACTGCTTTATTCTCAATGATAGCAACTCTTCTCTCGTCATACCATCATTCCATGGGAGCGTCAACCATGTCACTATCTGAGTCTGGATGGAGAAGACTGGTTTCTGACAATACATCAATTCAGCAGGCATGAATCCTGTGGACCGAGTGTAAGTCATCCTGTCAGCCCATAGCGCGAATGGAAGAAACCTAGGCCACTGCTTGATGTCATCGCTGCAAGCCTTAGAGATCGCCTTCACGATGGAAGGGTGACCTCTCTCGATTTTCCCATTTGCCTCTGGATTATAGGCAGTAGTGAGAGACAATCGAATTCCATGACGATCAAAGAACTCTTTTGCCTCTCTCGCATCCAACTCTCCCCTGTCCACAACCACTTTCTCAACATAACCGAATCTCGAGATCACTTCTTCTAAAAGGAATTTGCATACATTATAAGTAGTCTTCGTACGAAGAGCTCGACCTTCCACATGGTTGGTCAAGTCCTCTCTGGCAAGTACAATGTATCTCATCTTATCTATCCCTTTGGGCATGGTTACAAGGTCGACCACCCACTTGTAATGGATACAAGGAGGGTAAGTCGGATGTAACGGGTCTCTATGCCTAACTGATGAATGCACCTGGCATGTAGCACAAGTGTCTACAAAACCTCTCACACTTACATAAATCCCTAGCCACCAGTAAGCTTCCCTAATCTTCTCATATGTAGCAAAAAATCCTTTGTGACCTGCCCATAAGGTCTCATGCATCTCTCTCATAACTTTTCTCTGAAGACTCCTCGAACTCAATACTCTCTGTGGACTCTTTACCTTGCCCTTAGCGTGTCACCAAATAAGACCATCCTTCAAGAAAAAGTTGTAAGACTTCTTCCTGATGGATCTATACTTATTTGTGGACCAACCGGGGAAAGGTTTCAGAGTACTCAGATATCTTCCAATATCTCTCCACTCACCATCATACTCACTCTCACGGAACTGCTCATAAACATACACCAATGGATCGTATCTCATCATATGTGTATCTCTCTCCACCTCATCATCATCATCAGACTCATCATCAAATTTTGCTCTTGAAAGCATATCGGCCACTGTATTTAACTTCCCAGCTATGTGTACAAATGCAGGATTTATAAACTTCACATAAGAGATCCATCTAAGCATAGCAATATCCGGAGATGAACAATTTGCAATCATGCCAATCAGTGGAAGACAGTCAGTCTCAACTATCACATTCGCCCCAATGAAATACTCTTTATCGCTCTTTAAAGCAGTCACCAATCCCCATAATTCTCTCTTTATCTGTGGATATTTTCTCTGAGTATCATGTAGGATCTTAGCACCAAAGCGCACTGCATATCTCTGCCCCTCATCATCATCTTGCCCTATGACCCAGCCTCTACCAATAGGACTGGTATCAATGGTCAAAATGATAGGTCTCTGACCTGAATAGTCAACACGCTTCAAAATCGGAGCTTCAATTAGCAGCTGCTTCAGTTTACGCATAGCTCTCGACTGTTTCTCTGTCCATACAAACTTCTTTCTCTTTCTCAGGAGATCATATAAGGGGTTCGCAACGTGAGCAAAGTGAGGAATCCATATCACATAGAATACACAGGCTCCTAGAAACCTTCTCACCTCACTGACATTACGACCCACTTCAGAGATCCTGCTAATGGCCTCAACTTTCTGCGGGTACGGCTTGCGGCCATAATGTCCACACAGATGTCCTACAATAAGGACCTCATCAACGCCAAAAATTGATTACTCTAAAGAAAGTGTTAGCCCCACATCTTCAAACCTCTCGAAGATCTTCTCACAGTCAGCAATATGGTCTCTCACAAACTTTCTACATCCTGAAGCATCTAAACTCACATCTTTCACTCTTTCCTCACATCCCTTTATTGGAACATCATCAATGAATGGCATAGTCACAGATGGTATAAAGTCTCGTAAAACCAGATTCATGCCATTCATCATGTGAGCCACAGAATTCGTCACTCCCTGCGGCAAAGTACACATGTGTACAAGGCCCAGTGGAGTCCTCATGGTTGTAATGTCTCTACTCTCCATAGCCAACTGAAACTGGTCATAACCTGAATACAGATCACCCATAGAGTAGATGGAATGCCCAGCAAACGCCTCAGCAAACTCATCCACTATGGGTCCTGTCCCTACATTTCGAATTGTGACTTTATTCACAGGCTGCAGATCCTGAATGAAACGAAGCTTCCCATTTTTCTTAGGCACAGTAAACCACCTATTCGAATATGGAGCCGAGGAGGGTTCCAATATCCGCATGGAAATCTTTTCCTTTAGCAGTCTCATCAGCTCAAGCAAGTGAGCCTTTGGGACTGGTATAGGCCGGATATTCCATGGTATATGTGGCACTGTAAATATAATCATAGGAGGTACTTGTTTCGGGTCTGCACAACCTATCTCATGTGGGAAAGGTGCAAATGCTTTTTCGTGTTTCTTGATGACTTCAATAAATTTCTGTTTCTCTTCTTTTCTCAGGAATGGTTTTTCTCCAAACTTGATCTCTTTAATAGTCTCATCAGTAAAATGATGCCCTATGAGCTCTCTTCGTCTCAGCATAGGGTCATCTGACACTCGCAGATATTTCTCATGACTATCTTCTGGCAATGGCTGAGCTATAGGCTTCACTTTCTTATCCACATTCTTATACTTTGTATTTATACTTACTTCATGCTCTCTCATAAACTCATCGATCATCTCATACTCTTGGATAGAGCTGAGCATAACAATTTTTGTTTTCTCCTTTCTCTCAAATGCCTTCTCAAGCTCTTCCAGAGTAGTCGAACTTCTCTCCAACTCGATCACATCTTCAATCTTCTCATCAGGTAACATCATTCCTAAATCCTTATAGTGTCTCTCATGAACTTTTCTGAATTTATTTGAAACATTTTCTTTCTGTAAGCATAGCAACTTGAATGCAGATGAATAAATAGAAAAACTTTCAAAACTATGTACAAAGTCATGCGAGACATCAAACCAACTCCCACTGTTATCCCGCCAATGGATCCTAACAGAAATTTTGCTCAGCAGAAGCTCCATACTCTCCAACAGGCATACACTCATCATGATCATGTGAATTAATAGGTTTCTTTCTTATATTCTTTCTATTTCTGGAGTGATTTGGACACACAGTCATCACTTGCAGAGAATGAAGGCCAGATCTAGAACGGATTCGTGCATAGGCAGATCCATCATCCATGGCCTTAGTCTCCATTCTCACCTCAGCTATAAAGGGCTGCCCAAGGATAGCCTCATATGAACATTGGTCCTGGACAAAGAAGTCAAATTCCTCAGAAATCCCACCTATGGTCACAGGCACAAAGGCACATGCCCCAAGTAGTGCTCCTGAACCATTATCTGCTGTCCTCATCCTCCATCCATGATCTTTATCAATCGGCCACCTAAACTTATCATAGAGCTTCTTAGAAATCACATTTATCTCTGATCCTGAGTCAATCAAGGCCAGAGCAAAACATGACTCCTCGTTGCTCCCTAACTTTATCTTCATCTCTGGAGTTCCCCTCGCCCAAAAGGTCCTACTAAACTCACTTTCTGTCTTCCTCATTTCATCATCAGGTATGATAGGACCTAGAGAATTTTTATGACACCTGGCAACCTCATCATCATCATCATCAGATGTATCACTCAATGTAACTGCTTCATTTGTCACTTGAATATCTTCAGGTGCTTCTTCCATCTCTACATCTTCAGGTAATGGAAACCTCTTTCTCTTGACCAGCTTTATAAAATTGTCCTTGAACTCAGGCTTCGCTATGGAGAAGACCTGCTCCAAGGACATGGTCACTTGGCTCTTCAGTAAAATGTCATTTAATATCTCTCTTGCATCATTTTTCCTTTCCAACTCAGAAATTAATACAGCCTTTGGAGTTCTCTTCTTTTTCTTCTTCTTTTCTTTGTCAGCCTCTTGAATACTTTCTTGAATTTCATCTTTCTTTTGAACCGGTTCTGGTTCTTTCTCTTTCTCTTTAGTCAGTTCTTGAATCTTAGTTGGCCCAGCCGGCCTCTTTCCCTCTCTTATCTCTTTCTTCTTTGCCTCTTCCTTTGAAACAATAGGCTCTTTGAATTGTACTTTCTTTTCTGGCTCTTTAGCTTTTTCTTCGGCCTCTTGGCTTTGCTTTCTAGTCACTCTTCTTTCTGGCTCAGTCTCTCCCTGACTGTCATCCCTTTTCCTCTTTTCCTCCACATTGGCTATATGGGAATAGACCGAGGATTCTTCAACAGGAGACTTCCAGGCATTCTTCTGCATAATGTCATCCCT
The DNA here is from genome assembly GCA_020310875.1 of Ceratopteris richardii. NCBI lineage: Eukaryota > Viridiplantae > Streptophyta > Polypodiopsida > Polypodiales > Pteridaceae > Ceratopteris > Ceratopteris richardii. Next base: position 160,820,702 of record CM035412.1, read on the forward strand.
AGCCCTCACTAAAGCCTCAATGGAATAATTTCTTTGGTGTCGAGGTCTAGGCACTTTTTCATCTTCCTCCTCAACAGGTTCTAATTGTGCAGCTGATGTACTGGCATTATTGCCAGATAAATCTTCATAAAACTTTTTCATTCCCCCCTTTCCCCAATTCACAGGTAGAGGAAGGCGGGTCCTGAAGTCACATAACTTCTTATCGATATCTATCACCAGTTGATGCTCTTTTGCTAGCTTAAGCTCTTCACAAGCATATGAAAAATGCTCTTGTGCATCACACCATACGCATCTCTTAGCCCCTCCAAACCCACCAGTCGCTCGTCTCTCAAAAGGTCTAGTGTTTCTTTGAAATGTGGTTTGCACTGGTGGTGTAGGTATCTGTTGGGCAACAGGCTGCACTGGAGGTGCAGGCTGTGGCATCACATAGCCTTGCAAATTTGGAATGGGCATAGTACCTCTCTGTAATGTATCTGCATAACTCGTACTCGCCTCAGGAGGAGTGGGGTCCTGATACCCCATAGAATAAACTTTATTATGGATACTGGCCATTTCTTTTGACATAGATGCCTGCATTGTCATAAGATTCTCTATCTGCCGACTGAGAATCTCAAGTTGTAGCTCCATCGTTGATCGCGAAGTGGATGCAACATTAGCAAAAGCTGACGTTGCAGGCACATTCGGAATTGCCGGAAGTGGAGCTTCCCTAGGCGGTTGTGGTGTTACCACTGCAGGTCTATCGTATAACATCGCCTCGCGTTGCCTCATTTGGGCAACCGCTTCTACCTCTTTCCTCACTACACTCCAGTCTTCAGTCAATCCAAATCTCTTCCCAGGCTCTTCAATCCTCCTTTCGACCTCAGTCCTGTCTTCCAGACTTAAGACCCTAAGGAGAGATATAACTAGGTCAGGTTTCAAAGCATCTAAATCGGCCTGTGGAAGTTGTTCATATCTTCTCAAGAACTCATTCAAAAGTTGAGTGAGGGATGCAGTGGGCTTCGGAGAGCTTATCCACCGCAAGAACCCTTCTCTACTGTGCTGGGAAAAATCTTCCAAATAAAACAACTTATGCAATTCTTTTCTGAATTCGGCCCAAGGCTTTGCTATATGTGCAGTAATAGGGGCTAAAATGGATCCTGATACTACCCGTGTGAAGTAATGTGTAAACACATCCTCGGGTAGACCATAAATCCGTGCCTGTTCCTCAAAAACATCTAGGTACTCGGTTATGTTCAAGCCTGTAAACTTTCCTTTTTCTCTCAATACTGCTTGAACTACGCGAGCCCCCTGTTTCTCTATTACCAACTCCTTGAATATGTCCTCCATCTCTCTTCTCTGCTCTGTCCTAGAACGTAACACAAGGTCCAGCGTAAGTGGTTCAATTATCTCTCTAAGCTCAGAGCAAAGATCACAGAAGCTCAATGAGTCGCGAGCCAGGAGGTAAACTCAGTTAATGCTCCTTTCTAGGCCAAAGTCAGGTGTATCTCTTCTTTCCTTAAGTCCCAGAAACTTCAATGTATTTTTCCCCTTTTTCAATGAGAATTTTCTAATGTTTTCTAAAGTTTTGTCTAAGCTAGAAAATCAGCAAATCCCTAATCTAAGCGGGAAAAAATTCACACACGTATGGACTAAATCAAACTCAAGCAGCAAGACAATCTTTCTGTTTCAGCAGTGTATGTGAAGCAATGCAAAACTTCAAATAACTTGAAACGCTAGTACCTGGAGTCTTTGTCTGATGCCTAGGTTCTTGTCTCTTTCCTCAAGGAGTAGGTGACGCGATGAGGATCACCGGCAACCGCCTCGTTTCACGTCGGGTTCAGGTGTCGGGAAGAAGGAGGTCGTGGCGGGAAGCCGGCGCCTGGGGTTGGATCAGGCCCCGCTCTGGTGCACCGTTCCCGCTGTCCTGCGAGCGGTGTCTGCACGCTGGGCGCCTCGCCTGTGCTCTCTGGAGCGTGCGCGATCCTCGTATGCGTGGGACCCTTGCCCCTCAGAAGTGTCAAGACGTGCGTGCGTACACGACCGTAGGCGTCGGGAAAGAGACAAATCAGATACAGCACTGATTCTCGAAATCACTGGGTCGGTGTGTATACAAACTCGATGATACAATAAAATCTGAATGATATAGTGATGCCCGCTATAGTGCGGGTCCGCGATACAAAAATCCGCTACAGTGCAGAACAGATAAATACAAATAAATGCCGCCGCTACAGTGCGGATCGGCTGGATATGATGTAGGCCTCCCGCTACAGTGCAAGAAGTCACCCTCGATCTTTGTCTTCTGGTCTTTGTGATTTAATCTTTTCTTCACTTTTCTTCGATCCAAGCTTTTCTTCAAGTCCTCACTTTGTAGCTCTTTACTTCAAAATTCACAATAATCTCTGATCACGCAGTAACCTGCAGAGTGGACGCACTAAGAAGATCAACGAGGAAAAACAGATGAGGCTTGGCCCTCTATTTATAGGCTTCCCCATCCTTCTCTCCTTGGGACGTTCATCTATAAGTTTCCAACCTCCCTACTCAACTTTCCAATTTCAGACGACCATGCATGTTCACTTACTATTCTTGGAAAATCCCATCTCTTAATTCCATTTTTTTATTTTGTCCTTTTTATTTTCCCTAAATTAATGTTTTGGTTTCACACTATATACAGGGTTAATTAATCTAAGGGTTTGGGCTAGGATAAACACCAATTCCAAGGGTCCGACCTAGGGTTTTTGGTCGGAAAAATCAGGGTTTGGTCACAATTATCTCAAGCTCGCCAATTTAATGGTTTATTTGCAATTTCGGACCTAAACTCCAAGGGTTTCCAAGGGTTCAAGTCCGGTTTTCATGGGGTAAACTTGTGTTTCCAGTCAGTTTCAAGGGTCAAGCCTAAGGTTTTCATGGGTCTAAAGTCAGTTATTTATATACACGGGTCTAACACACATCCCAAACTTTTTTTCGCATCGCACAATCAATTAATTCGGCCAAAAATGTACAAAATATACCACTCTCTCGATCAAAAACATCACACAAAAACTCAAAACCAATGATCTTTTGAAAAAAACTCAGTGCACACTCCCTGCGGGATTTCATCCCGACAATGCGCAAGCTTCCACATAAACATGTGTTTTCTAATAGAGAAGATGTGTACAAATCAGCTTGGCCTCTTCTTGCTCAAGCTGTAGAAACTCTCCTACACTGAGTAGTTTCTTATTACCATCCCTCTCAGATGAATACCTGACATTCCAGGTTTCTGTTATTCATCTGTACATACGCGATCTATGGCGTCTTCTGAGAACTTCTCACTCTCTCTTCACTCATACACGATCTCTCGTAATCCTCTCCTTCTCTTCTCAGCAGCATTCGAGTACTTCAATCCTTGGTGTATATATACACTTTTTCTTCTGCGCTCTTCCACGCTCTCATTCTTTAATTCACGTTATGCGTGCATTATGCGCTCATTATGCGCACACCGCGGTTTATTGCTCTGTTACTCGTACAATTCTTGATTCTCATTAACGGTCTGATTTCGCACGCTATACAACTGAGGCTTTTAATTTTCTGAAGATTTCGCTTCCTCTTTTTTTTCTTTTTCTTTTTATGTCTGTCTATCAAATTCGTGAGTGATTCCTCAACAATTCTATTGATGAGATAGCCTTGACTGCAATTCAAAATTGGATCTATCTGAGTTAAGAAAAGTTTAGTGAACTAGATGTGAGGGTTTCCATATTGAAGAAGACGAGGCACTCACGTCTACCATTTCTAGCATTGACGACATTCAGGCCACACCTCCTTAGGACGTACAAGGGGGTGAGAGAGATGATAATGGTTTGGAGGAGAATCAAAAGCATAATTACTTATCTCGCAAGCAAGATCTTGCTAGAATGAATACGTTGTTGATAGGTGATGGTTTTTTAGGATGCTTTGTATGATGAGTATTTGGGTTCAATATATTGTGAAATATTGTTCTCAATGGATGAATTTGTATTTCAAAGATATGATTGTTAATTTTAAGTATGAAATCTTTGCTTTTCATGAATTTGATGCTCTAAAGGTTGAGAGTGTGATTGGTGTGTATGAAGATAATGAGTTAGAAATCTCTCAAAAAAATGAACTTATTAATATTTATCTGCATGATGCGTTCATCACCAAGTCCATTGAAAATGAATGCTTTAGACTTGCAATATGACGTGCGTGAATCATTTGCAACAATGTTTTTTTGAATATGATGGTACTAATTTTGGTTATGATTTCACGGATTGAAGTGTGGACCAAGAGATTTATTTCACAAGAATGTGAGAAAGTTGTTTCTTTTCTATGTTCTTTTCTTCATGGATGATCAATATATTTAATGGATTGCTAAGATCTATAATAAAAATATAAATAAACTATAATTGAGTCTTGATTAAGCGTGCTAAAGCTTCTTTGATAAAAAATCACAATTATTGAGATCATTTGTATCTAAAACTATACACAACAAATTTGTAAGTGCAAGTGAGTTTTCTATCCGTTAGAGGCACTTCCAATTTCTTATCAAATAAGTTGTAAATGAATGAATAAATTCATACTTTGAATAGAAGCCTTTTCATCAAATGCCAATTATCATTCGAGTTTGCACCATCTTGTTTGCAAGTGCACTGTGTATGTAGATTATATAATTCGTATTGATGTATCTTGAGTACACACATATTTGGAGGGGGTGGAGTTTATGGAGAGGACATATCCATGAATTCGAGTCCAAATGTTGATATCTTACACAACACAATCCATGAAGGACACAAAAAACCTAAAATGTTAAATTTTATATGAATCTGTATACCTCATGATTGGTTATGAATTATGAGAAACTAATGTTTCCATTGCATTAGAAACGTGTAAAAACCTTGAGAACGATTGTCTACTTTCTTGATTTTGACATTCAAGGTTTTTGTTTTTTTATTCTTAACATCATCAATGATATCATCAATTTGCAAACGTCCTTGAATATACATACAAGGAAGGGTTGGACACATACATCTTCACTCTTTCCAATGCGAGTCCTTGGAGCTTAAGGGGTTGCAATCACCAAGTAAGTACTTTTCAAATTTGATTTTGAGTTCTAGTATTCTTCATTGTGCTATTCTTCTCTAGTTTAGTATCTTTGAGATTCCCTCATGTCCTCTAATCTCATAATATTATATCCATTCCACTTCTTTCTTCTACCTAGTCCATCTTCCTCATGGGAGTTCTTGTAGTCTAGATATATTGTTTCATACATTGGATGTCCGGTTATGGGATCTCTTGTATAATAACTAGTATGGCTATAGAGACCTATTAGTCTCGGGTTGTGGAACATCTTGGATGCATTGCATATCTATTTGTAATACAACGAGTCATTCTAACCAAGCTTGCCCATATAATGCAAAAGCATAGACCAAACGGACTGTAGATGCCATAATACTGTAGCAAGGACGATTCTCGGCCCACTACATACCACCACATTTGAGAAATACATCTTATCAGACTTACAAAAATTATAGAGTATCACGATCAAACAATTTTGGACAGCCTCATTGGAATTTGAGACAATCTAGTGAAAGTCTACCACCACCAAGATGCCATTTTTTGTGAAGAAATTGGACATATCTACAGATATAGTAATGAAGCATCTGAATATGATAAGCAAAGAAAAGAACGACAGCATCCAATGGCAAATATGGTATACATCTAAATGGTAGATACACAAGTGGTAGTAGCTCAAACATAGTCCGGTAAGAAGTTGCACCCAGCGATTGAGTTTTTTGAACCAGGAATTCGAGAACAGCAGAGGATGTTTACTGTATAAAAACCACAAAATTTCACAAGTATTAATTTATGGAGGCTCAAGGATTAATATTTCTACAGTTGCACTTTGTAAGAAGTTAGGATGGACTTAGATTGAACCTGTCGAGTTCTTTGTAAGAATGGCTAATCAATCTCGGGTACATCTAGAGGGTTTGGTGTGTGATATACCCATTATCCTATAGAAAGCTTTTATTGTCTTGGAATCACCCGAATCAAGTCTGGATTACAACTTATTATTTGGAAGGCCTTGGATGAAGTAGGCCAAAGTATTAGAGGATTGGATTGCACATGAACTTATTTTTAAAGGCAATCACCAGAAATATGTTGTACCCTTGGATAATATGAGGCCTTGCGACTTTCGTGCAGGACCTTACGTGGTAGAACCTGTGCATATGTTGGATGGCCTTTCAGATGACAAAGAAGAAGCCTTTTCTGAATGCTAACTAGGATTTGATAGCACTGGGTACAGTTGATTTATAAGCCATAATGGAGAATTGGTCTCCGGCCACTTGTATGGTAGTCCATCTCGCCGCAGAAGTGGAATCATTTACTGACCAGGTTTTGGAAGCCAATGATCTTCAACACTGACTCCCCCGACCTGAGGATAACTCCATGCTACCATAGTTTTATGTACTCGAAGATCAAGTAATCACTTGTGATTCGAGTGATGAAGTTAGCCCACGCCCGGTCAAGATTAAGGTTGGATTACCTGAGACTTTTCAAGACAATTTACTATAGATGCTGAAGAAATTTGTGGATGTATTTGCATGGGACTATTGTGATATGAAGGCATTGGATCCATGTATCTATCAACACCGTGTGATGTTGAAATCAGATGCTCATCCAATTAAACAATAGAGTTAGCGGATGACTCCCAATTATGTTGCACAAGTGAAAGCTGAACTGGATCGACTGTTGAAAGTAGGTTTCATTTTTTCCATTGAGCATGCCGAATGGATCTCTCCTATTTTCATCGTCCTAATGAAAAACAAGCAATTACAAATTTGTGTGGATTACCGAAAACTCAGTGCGGCGAACGTACCCAATCCCTTTCCACTACCTTTCTTGGATAGTATGCTAGATGATGTTGCCAAACGAGAGATGTACTAGTTTTTGGATGGTTATAGTGGCTACAATCAGGTGCAAATGGCTACGATGGATATTCCCAAGACTTCGTTTATTACGAATTGGGGAGTATTTGCTTGTATGGTGATCTGGTCGGTTTACACAATGCTCCAAGCACCTTTCAGCGTTGCATGCAGGAAAACTTTTCTCCTTACTTAACTACATTTATGTGCATGTATTTGGACAATTTCTCATTATCTAGTGATATATCGGCTCACCTCTACCACCTTAGATGGTGCTTTTCCAAGTGTAGGGAGTTTCTTCCTTGTTTAAATCCCAATAAATCCGTCTTTTCCATTTCTTGTGACAAGCTACTCCCTCATATTATTTCACAACAGGGATTTCAAGTGGACCCTGATAAAGTTTGTGCAGTTTTGAATGCACCCCCTCCTGCAACACCAAAAGAAGCTATGTAATTCCTTGGTCAAACATGATGGCATGGTCGACATCTCTGGTGGCTTACTCATGTGGCTATACCACTTAATTGTTTGATTACCAATAACCCTTGACAGTTTGTGTGGACGCAGGAATGTCAATTGGCTTTTGATGGATTGAAAACTCTCCTTACACAGGCCCCTATTTTACAAGCTCCTAATTGGCAACTTCGCTTCCATGTCTTCATGGATGCTTCTGATATTGCAATTGGTAGTGTGTTAATGCAGCAATAGGACAAGTGGTTTTGTCCTGTTTATTATGCTAGTCAAAGATTAAGAACTATTGAACATAATTATTATGTTATTGAACGCGAATGCCTTGGTCAAGTCTATTTGGTGAAAACATTTGGGCACTACCTATTCGGATGCAAATTTACCTTTCACGTGGATGATGCGGCTTTGGTTTATCTTGTATGCCAACAACATTTAGGTGGCAGATTAGTTTGGTGGGTGTTGTTGCTTCAAGAATTTGATTATGAGGTTATGCATCGTCCGAGATGATCACATGCTATCGTAGATTTCCTTTCTTGATTTGATGTCGGTGAGTCTCTCGGTGGCATTGACGATACCACTCAAGCCATCTATGTGATCGGTTTAGTTCAAGATGATTCCCAGGTGTTACCTATCTCACCTTCATATTATGACATCCTTATGATTTTTCTAACGAGGGGATGTCCTCCAAATACTACTTCGACGTTAGCCCGCCGTAAATTGGCTATGTGTAGTCACCCACTTCTCATCATTGTGGGACAATTGTATTATATGGATCCATATGGCGTGCTCTTACAATGTATTCCGCCCCATGAAGTTTCTTCGATAATTGCAATGGCTCATTCCACTCCTTCTGGTGGGAATTTTTTGGTAGACCTTACATACTAGAGAATTCTACATAGTGTCTTATGGTGGCCCACAATGCATCGTGATATTGCTACTTATGTTGAACAGTGTGATGCCTGATAACGTACTGGACAACCCTTACATTCGCAACATTTTCCACTTCAGCATGTCCTTCCCCTTGAGCCCTTTGAAAAGTGGGGATTGGATTTTATTGGTCCTATTATGCCTCTTGCTATTGTTACAAATCATTGTTATATCCTTACATGTATTGATTATGCTACTCGTTGAACTGAAGCTTAGGCATTATGGTAAGAAACTGCTCCAGTGGTCACTAAATGTTTACTTTGTGATGTTTAATCCTCGTTATGGCCTTCCTTTGGAGATTGTTTCTGATGAAGGAACTCATTTTGCTAATACATTAATGCAAGTTTTAACCCAAGCCTTCACTATTGTCCATAAATTGAGTTCCCCTTATTATCCTCAAGAAAATTGATTGGCCAAAAGTTCTAATGGAACTCTTCTTAATATGCTAAAGAATCTTATTCTGGAGTCCTCGGAAAGATGGGATCAATTTCTTCCTTCAGTCTTATGAGCTTATCGAACTACCTATAAAGTTGCTACCAAAAGTACCCCTTTTCAACTAGCCTATGGTCTTGAGGTGATTGCACCTATGGAATTGGTTGTACCCAGCTTACGCGTGGCATTGGAGCACAAGTTATTAGCCGAAGATTCTTTCCCTTTCCGGTTGGATGTTTTACATTCTCTCGATGAACACTGTTTGGAAATCTTTTTGGTTCTTCACGAAGTTCAATTGCAACAAGCTAAAACCCATGATCGGTTCCTCAGGACTCTTGTGTATACGGTAGGGCAATTGGTTCTTTTTTATAATGCCAAGTCTAATTGTTTGGCTGGCAAGTTCAAGCTTCGTTGGTTCAGTCCCTACCGCATTGCAGAACAGATTGGTTCGGCTACTTTTCGGTTATCTACATTGATTGGCACTCTACTTTTGTGGATTGATTCCACATAGCTTGGAACTTCCTTATACATGAGTGAAAGCTTCTTGTTCACCGCATCACACCCACAAGGGATTTGTTGATATATTTAGCTAATGATGTGTGTGAACACTCTAGGACCACCAGGGCATTTTTTTCCCTCTTTAGGAGTTTTTTTCGTCGGCTTGTATATACAGCTATTGCCCTAACGGGCTACTTATCTTTCTACATTCTAGTAGTAATACATTCAGTATTTTGTGTTGTGCCCCACGCTTCTTCTTCTTCCTTGTGCTATGCGCGTGCTTCCGCAAACGTCTAACTCCAACATGTGAATCAGGAATCTGAACCACCGCTCTGGAAGGTGTCCACCATCTCCTCCATCATAGATGCCCTAATCATTACAACAAATCATGAAGAAGGTATCAAGGACATCAAAAGGAAAATGGGGAAGGAATTTAAGATCTTAACCCTTGGAGATCTAAGGTACTTTTTAGGTATTGAAGTAATATATAAGGACAATGGCATTAGGCTTATGTAGAGAGAGAAAATTTTGGATGACTTGAAAAAGTGTGGACTCAAAAGATGTAAACCATTGGGAAATACTATGGAGGTGAATATAAGATTGAATTCAATGGAAGGTAATGAAGTAAAGGATCCACTTCTATACAGGTCTATCATTGGATCACTAGAGTATGCCACTATTACTAGACCACATCTAGCATATATAGTTGGTGTGATTTCTCAATTCATGCACAGACCTAGAGTTCCACATTTACTTGCCACATAGAGAGCATTGAGATACCTTAAGGCTACACTCATTGAAGGTCTATTTTATCCTTTTGAAGATGAATTATAGGGTAAACTCTATATAGATGGAGACCGGGCTAGATCCAAAGAGGGTAGAAGAAGCACAAGTGGATATGCAGTGATGCTTGGCAAGAAAGTCATCTCTTGGATGACAAAGAGGCGACCCACAGCTGCCCTCTCATGCATAGAAGCTGAATATAGGGCATTATCTTAAGGGACTTGTGAACTTATGTGAATCAATAAACTAATGTTTGAGTTAAATTTAGAAGTTAATTGATTCAGAATTGTGTGTGACATTATGAGCAGTGTCTATCAATCTACCAATCCCATCTTCTATGCTAGAAACAAATGTATAGAGGTACACTATCATTACATCAGAGAGAAGGTGTTCAATAAAGAAGTTCAAGTGCATCATATAAGTACCAATGGTCAATGTGCTATGTTCATCAAAGGTTTGGACTCAATGAACTTAGCAAATCTTAAGAAAGGCATTTGATTGTTAGAGCAAGGATGAAATACAAGCTTCAACCTTTTTCTAATTTGGAACATCAAATGGATGCAACTTGGAGTCTCATGAACCAAGCATTCAAGCAAAAGAAATTACAAATTGAATTCCAATTGGAATCCTCCACTCAACAGCCAAAATTTGAGTTGCTTTTTGGTGATAGTAATTGTCTATAATCTAGGAAAAGTAATTCCTAACTTATAGGGAATCATCTCCTCCCTAAATATACAAATACACAGCGTCGTGGTTGAGTGATCCTGAGACTTGAATACTTAAAAAGTCTATGATGGAGAGGATTAAAGAATGCAAAGACTCTGTTTAAGTATACAGCTTAAGGAGGATAAAATACAACTAGAAGTAAGTCCCATTACCCATTAGAAACCTTAAGGTCATAACTATCCATGGTTGATGAATTCCCTTATCTTATTTGTCATCTTGTAGGTTGTGTAATACTATCCTTATACACCTTGGTCAGCCTCAAATAGTATTGTCTGATAAATATCACCATAAAATGTGGTGTATTCATGTGTGTAGAATCAAATATATCAATAAAGTGGTTTGGTTTCTTTTGGTTTTATGAACGACATTGTTTCTGTCTATCTTGTTTGATTTGTCGAATCATTTCTAAATTTCCATAGAGTCAAAAATTTCAAATGATCTTTTCTCAAGCTATAAATGCATATTGAATTTTTATGTTTACAACGTTGGGATATTTTCTTCATGCGAACATAGGTAACTTGATGAATTAGCCTTTACTACTATGTACATTCACGTGTGTGAAGAAACTACACTCAACATGAAAAAGGGGGCAATTTCCTGATCAGGGGAATGGGTTCTCACGTTGAATTTGAATGACTTAAAGTAGCTAGATTAGCTTATTGTAGCTATAATAGCTTATTGTAGCTACAATGGCTCGTTGTAGCTAGAATAGCTTCCAACATCTAGAACATGAATGACTTAGAGTAGCTAGAATAGCTTCGAGTGTGAGGAGTGATCAAAGACCTTACGGTCACTGTCGAATAGTTAGTGTGAACGTCCATAAATCTACATGAAATTAGTGAGAGCTTGTTCCTGAACAGGATTCACCATCGTATAGCATTTTTCTCATTCTCATAAGGGCTCCACGGAATATCCTAATTCGTGATAGAACTCAATGTGTCTACCTTGAGGTCTACTATGCCAATTCTTGAGGGATTTACCACTGGTTGTAATAAGATAGAAGACAAGGTGAGCAAGCCCCCTTAAGTGATTTTGCTTGTTGATATGTTTTAGGTCGATATTGGACTTCTTATTGTTATCCCTGTTTTCCAGCGGAGAGAGCTTTTCTTTTTTGTGCATAGGTTTTGCGTCGTTGCATGTCCTTGATCAAGATGGACAATTAGTCTTTCGCTATGACATACATACATACATTCATATTGGAGTTGAGACGAATATCACCCGTACCTGATTATACTTGTTGCAAAGGGGCTCTAAAATGTTTTTATGGCAATTTCTATATAAGGTAGAGATACTTGCTCGGTGGGGGATATGAAGAAGTTTAGCAAGCGTTGCTAATGTAACACTTGAAGTGTTTAGACGAGGCTCGTTGACTATTTCTTTTCTCTCAAAAGGAATACTCTCCCATGCTTCAATTAATAAACGGACAATTATACAAAGATTGGTTTATGCTTCAATTATTAAAAAGACAGTTATATAGGAATGGGCTTAGTGCCCTTGGGATCCGCCATATCCCACAAAGGAGGGGTAGATGGCCTGGAGGTACAATGATTACGGGGATCCACAACCATTAGTAACCTAAAGTTTGGATAGTGAAAAAAATCCAATGATTACGGGGATCCACAACCATTAGTAACCTAAAGTTTGGATAGTGAAAAAAATTTTAAAGAGTCTCATTGGGAAATTTGATGACTTCTTTGTCACCCACATGAGTGATCCACTTCCTTTTAACTTTCTTGTCTACAAAGATACATCTATGTTATTTGAAAGGCGGAGACTATTTAGAATTATATATTCATCTACCTAATAGGAACATGGATATTTCAATTGACCATCTTTCGGATGGGCATCAAAGTTAATCACACATCATTCTTTCCATATCTTCCAGAGTGCTTCCCCTCTGATGGCATTGCACAAAACAAAAGAGCAGCCAATTGTTTATCCATGTAATGCTTGTTCCCAATTGACTTGCCTTTCTGAGTTCAAAATCTTGGTGAGAGATTGCCAGATTGAGTATATTTTAGGGCATAAGAAGAAGAGATCACCGAGCTCCTCTCTACTCCAAAGGCAACACTCACACTAGTGAGGGTCCCACATATTTTATTAGCTATGGCATTGGTCGAGATTCCACAATGGGGGATTTTCCACATAAGGATTAGGGCAACAAACGACCGAAAAAGGGCCGTGTAAGGATTTCAACTAGTTGTGCTTAATCAGGATTAAAGTTGTCAAATCCTTTAAAAAAATTTTTGTAAGCTCATTTAAAACGTATCTTATGCAAGTCTTGAAGAGAGAGAAACTTGTGCGATAATCATGAAAAGTTTGTGTGATATCTTACATCTCGAAGTTTGTTCTCAAATGGTGTTGATCAAATTTTGAATTTTCCTCTTGTTCACGGACCTATATAATGTGTGTTGATGATGTTTTGCACTTTTTTTCTCTACTTTTCATAGCATGCCTATTTCTCTCTTTCACGTCATTTTAGACACTTGTCGGTCACTCTTCATAGCAGACCATGGAGAACCTTAACCCAAACATTCTCGCTGAGCTTTCAAATAATGAAAATCATTGTGATAAGTTCCATATCTACATTGTAGTTAGTCATGATTATGCAACAACAAGAAAAGCATTCCGAAGGGCTCTTGATCCTCCTGAAGTGGATGGATTGCGAACGGAAGGCAAGAAACATATGGACATATGGACAGATGGATCTATTTATCCAATTGATCCACAAACTAGAAGGTATCCCCCTTTTCATAATCCTCATGATCTGATTAGATTTGTAGGAGATGGTGAGGATGCTTTACGAGGCTATTGTTCAAGGCTCTGGGAGATTTCAAGGAAACATGTACAATACATAAACTATCTATAAAACACACGACATCGGAGGGATTTACATATGAGGGAGCTAGAAAACAAAATATCCACTTTATCTTATCAGTTAGAGTCTAAAAAAAATGAAAGAAACTCCTATAGGTTTGAGAATGCGATCAAAACGAGTAAAACGATTTTTAGATTTGACTGAAAAATATGTAGAGAAAAAGAAAAGAATGAAAATTGTAAGAGATCATGTGACAAATGTGCTAGGTTTGATTATGTTGAGCAATTTCAAGTGCATACATTTCTATAATGAAATTATGAAGACAACCATAGAGCTTATAGAAACCATGATAGAGGCATGGAGTGTCAAAGCCATAACATACTACTTGGCGAGGTTCAAAGATAATTTATTCAATTTATTTTTCTTTAATTGAAATAAAGCTCTGATGAAACTCTTCTGTTCTTCTAGCATATTCTTCTTGTGCCTGGTGCATTCTTTGTAAAAAAAGAAACACTTGCCATATGGAGCACCCAAGGCATGGAAAAATCTCATTATCAAGCAAGAACAAGCTTCTTCATGTGCACAAAGAAAGGAGGAGGAATAACAAAGAGCAATGCCTTCAAAGATCTTTTTGATTGGTTCTTTAGAAGACAATTTTAGAAGAAAATTACAAATGACCTCATGCCAAATATTATCAAAAGAATATGACTATCATCAGACAAAATCATCATGTATCAATATCACAAAATGAAAAAGACTACATTTCAAACAGAGCTTTAATATATGCAATGTCTTTTATTTCTTTGAGAAATAAAGATGTCATGTATGTACATTTCATGATGTATTAAGCTTTGAAAAGAAACATGTCTATTACCATCAGATGACTTTGACCAGAGAAAAATAGATCATGGATCAATAACAACTCATATTAGGAGATGGAACAATTACACCAAAAAAAATTACATCCTTCACAATTGCAATGTCTTATATCCCATTGGGAAATAATTGTGTATATGTACATTTGATGAGTAATAGAGTTTGGAAAAATGAAGTCACTCCTTGAGTCTGATTAATGAGCTTCGTTGTGGCAAATCATCTCTGTATCTTAGGAACTCTTTTTTCCTATAGCCAGCAATGTTTTTTACATCTGACACCCCTGCATCCTTTGCATAGCTTGAATAAGAAAGAAAGTACCCTACCCTTGAAGCATTGAGTGTTGGGGCATATCCAAAAATTCTTAATGCATGTGCTCTTTCAAACATCAAAACTCTCAAACAATTAAAGGGTATTGGATTAAAACCCATGTATTTTGATAGAGTCGTCAAGGAGAACAATGCAAATTCTGGCTCTTCACTATAGTGCTTGTGAATAACACAAAACAAATATGGGTTCAATTTTGGAAGATAGTGGATAATTGAATGAATATCCACCTTTGTTTTACCGTTCTCTTTATAGTTTTTCTTGTTCCCTTCCCCCTCCCAAGGTATTTGTCTTCATCCAATATACTTAACTGTGGTAAAACTAGAAAAACAAGGTGAGAAGAAGTCCAAGTGCACTTTAGGAGTCATGAAAAGTAACTTGAAACACAATTATAAACAAATCAAGAGACACAACCAATACAAGCGATTAGGGTCTTTAGAGAAATTCGGATGGTCCTAATGGCTTGCATGGGTTGTGTTCAATATCTCTTTCTAAATTATCTAGAAACATATAATTGTTGCTGAAAAAGGTGATATCTCACATAGCGAGATGTCTATTATCAATGCTTCATGCAACTCCTAGACACGAACGATACAAGAGATAAGGCCCATCAAGAAATATCCGATGGGCCATATCGCTTGCATCGATCGTGTTCGATTTCTCACTCTACATTCTCTAGCAATATATATTTAATGCTGAAAAAGGTGCTTTTCACATAGTAATAGGTTTAGTCATTGTTGTTGGAACATCAAGCTTACACTATGCTTGAGGTGGATTTGATCTATATCAAAGGCTATCACATGGAAAGAATATCCGTTGAAGAGTTCTTTTTCATATGCTCTTTTATTGTATTTTTTTAAAAGATTTTTGATGGTTCATTTACCTTTGTAAAAGCCTTGAGCTTTACACATGTAAAGGTAGAAAGATAGAGCCGAAATCCCACGAATTTGTGGTGGTTGAAGTTGCATTCAATCAAGCAATCAATCACCTTCTTTTCTGCTAGTACCAAAGCAAGAAAGAATCATCTTTGGAACAAGTTCAACCAAATGAAGAAGACACAACAAACCATCACAGAGTTTTTTATCAAGGTCAAGGAGGTTGCGGATCAATTAGCATCCATTGAGCAGCCAATTGAAGAAGAGGTCATCATGAGGCAAATTCTCAACGGCATTCGAAGTGATACGCAATGGCAATCCTTCACGACGGCTTATGATCTCATAATGGATGTGCAAACTCCAGACTTCAACATCTTTCTTGGACAACTCTTCAATCAAGAAGCTAACAATAGCAGAAAGGAAGGTAACTCGTATCATGGTAATTCAACTCATGTTCTATATGCAGATAAGAAGGATAAGAAGCAGAAAGGCAAGAAGAAGGAAGAAGATGAAGAAGAGACTTCTCAAGCTAAATTTGCAAGCAAGAGCAAGTGGAAAGGGAAGAAGAAAGGACCAAAGCAAGACAAAGCCAAAGGTCAGAATGTTCAACCTTGTGCCATATGCGATAAGACCAACCACACCACTCAGAATTGCTGGTTCAATGGGAAGACCCAGAAAGGAAGTGGAAGAGGTGGATATGGCAGCAATAGAGGCAGAGGTGGACACAACTTCAACAATAGCAATAGAAGCTATAATAGAAGGAACTACAACAATTATTCAGAAGATCAACCACATGAACACTCATTGCTTCTTATGAATCCAAGCCACAAAGAAGGTAAAGAAGATGATCATTTGTTCTACATAGATTCAGGATGTTTGAATCATGTTGAAGGCAACATTGCTCTTCTATCTGAGTTGGAAAGTCCAAAGCATAGACATGAAGTGCAAATAGGGGATGGCACGAAGCACAATGTGGACAAGATTGGTAATGTCAAAGCTTCCAATGGCAGGACAAACATTCTAAGTAAGGTTCTCTATGTACCCACTATCACTAAAAACCTAATAAGTGTAGTCCAAATAGTTGAAAATGGTTTGCAAGTTAGGTTCACCCAACATGGAGCTTTTGTGGAAGATCCATGTCAAGGCTTCAAGAAGATAGCCCGAGGTGAGAAGCATGGTAGGCTCTTTACTTTTGAAGTAGGAGAAATCAGGATTATAGCTCTATTCAACTTTGGGTCTCCAACCCTAAGTGAGCTTGAAGTGTGGCATAAGAGAATTGTTCATGTGAATGAAAGAACCTTGAAGGATATATGCAGGGATCAAAGTGTTCTAGGACTGCGGAACATATCAAAGTAACACATGATCAACAGGTGTGATGCATGTCAAATTGGGACGGTACAAAGACAACCATTCAACCACAAATGCTACATCCACAACAACTTATTGGACTTAGTACATACAGATGTATGGGGACCAAGTCAAGAACCTTCATTGGCAGGATCAAGGTATTATGTCTCATTTATTCACGACCATAGTAGATGGACTGTTCTATACTTTATCAAGAGTAAGAATGAAGTGTTTGATTTCTTCAAGAAGTATCTTGCACATGTGAAGAATCATACAGGTAGATCACTAAAGAAGCTCAGATCTGATGGAGGGGGAGAATACTTCTCCAAAGATTTTGATGAGTTCTTGAAGGACAAAGGTATCAAAAGGGAAGTGACTACTAGGTACTCTCCTCAACTAAATGGAATTGCAGAGAGGAGAAACAAGACATTGGTTGGATCAGCCCGAACAATGCTTGAAGAGAAGAACTTGCCACATCATCTATGGGCAGAAGCTATTTCAACTGCTGTGTACCTCATCAATCGACTACCATCCAAATCGCTTCAAGGTATGACTCCTTATGAAGCATGGCATGGAAGAAAACCTAGTCTTGGACATTGCAAGGTTTTTGGTTGTTTAGCTTATGTTCATGTACCATCACAAATAAGAGGTAAGCTAGATGAAAGGGCAACAAAGGCAGTGTTTATTGGATATGATTCAACTCAGATGGGTTACAGGTTCTTGAATCCTTCAACCAAGCAATTCACTACAATTAGAGATGTTGTGTTTGAAGAACACGGGTCTTGGTATGACTAAGACAAACAAAAGGTAACACTACCATATGATCTTGATTCTGACTCTTATCAACTAGGAAGCAAGCATGATACACAGGTCCAGGATCCAAGAAGTGATACAGATGATGACCAAGATGAAAGAGAAAAGAATTACAAGCTATGGAAGTCAAGAGGCAAAGCAAAGATGCAAGAGGTTGGAGAATGCTCCAAACAAGCACCTACAAGATCAGAAAGAGAGAAGAAACAACCAAAAAGGTATGGATATGATTCCACATTTGTTACGAAGCATGCAATATACTTGGCAAAAGACTCTATTTCAGAGGAACCCTCAACCTATGAAGAGGCAAAGGGAAACCCTAATTGGGAAAAGGCCATGAAAGAAGAGATAGATGCATTGAAGGAAATGGACACTTGGGATTTGGTTCCAATGTCGCCGAATCAAAAGGTAATTGTTTGCAGATGGGTATATAAAGTTAAAAGAAACTCAGATGGATCAGTTTGCAGGTATAAGGCAAGATTAGTTGCCAAAGGATGCTCACAAACTCATGGTATAGACTATGAGGAAACATTCTCACTAGTTGAAAAGATGACTACAATCAGGACATTGATAAGTGTAGCTGCTACAAGGAATTGGAGACTCCTCCAACTTGATGTGAAAAATGCATTCTTAAATGTTTGGATAAATGAAGAGGTATACATGTCACAACCACCAAGTTTTGAAAACCCTAATCATCCATCTTATGTCTGCAGACTTAAGAAAGCATTGTATGGATTGAAACAAGCTCCTAGAGCTTGGAATTACAGGTTGGTTACATATCTTCAGGATCGCGGGTTCAAAGCATATCTCTATTCATCAAAAGGGATCACAATGAGGTTATAAAAAAATAAATATATATAAAAAATAGGATAATTATATTGATAAATAAATATAAAAAGTACTAGTGTTTTAAATAATTTTATTAAATATATATAATTAAATATATAAAAATAGGATTAATTAAGAAAAAAAATCTAAATATATAGATAAAATAGGATAATTATATAGATTAGGGTTTTAAGCTTAGGGTTTTAGGTTTTTTTAGGTGTTTAAGTATTTAGGTTTTAGTATTTCAGGTTTAAGTCTTTAGGAGTAAGATTTTTAGGTTTAATAAAAAAAAACAAATGATCTAAAATGTCTATATTGTAGCAAATGGATTCTTTGGATCCGGAGGAGAGAATGGCATGTCCTTGAACTGACTGCAAGTATCAAATTTATCAGAAACGACGGATTTGTACTGCACATGTTAGAGAGTATGAATCCTTTGATACGAGTCAACTAGAAAACCTACACTACCATTCGCATGGTCCCCCTGGTGAGAAGATGGACCCAAACAACATTGCAGCGGTAACCTGTTGAATAAGTGTTTAAAGTGTTACACGTACGATGTGTTATTGCTAGCCGGAATCGTTACCGAACAAATATTAAACGTAAAACAGTGATTCACCGTAAACTGTGTTAAACTTCCAGTATCGTCACCGAAACAACGTGGGTTCTTGGGAGTGGTAGGGGTCTGTTAGACAGAGGCCCTGTACTAATTTCCCAAATCTTTGCACAACAGTAAATAACCATTAACATGTCTTAGCTCATTATTAGCCTTCATCAAACAATATCCGATTTCTGGGAATCTGTGTATCTAACTCTTACAGACTAAACTGGCTATTGAGAAAGGGTAGTAGTCCGAGTGTTACAACAATACTAACAACTAATAGGTATTATATTCTCATAAATCAACACACAACTTCTTCATGACAAGTATATATGCCGGATAGCAGACAAACTCACAGTAGGCAGTAAATCAACCAGAAGATACTATAATCGATAGATTCATTCGTCACAAAACTTATCAGTACTCTTCAATCAACTTATTCATGCTACTGAAGGTACTAGCTCTTCCTCATAATCGGGATTACCAGAGAATGATATCGAAGGTACTGAATCCGGTAGCACAACAGAGCATACGAGAACACACTTCCAGTTATCTATTTGGAATTCCCACTATCAATTAGATTATGCAAAGAAATGACTGACAGTACGTAAACCCTGGGAACTTATACAATCGAACACAACGCCAGCGAGCAAACACCCAACCTTTTACTTACGATTCGTTACTATGCACAACAGTATCAGTGGGCAAGGCGGAATGATCAAAACACTAACAAGACTCAGATTACACAACAATACATCACACAGGCTTCGACAATCACTCTGGCAAGTCCAGAAAAACGGGCTCTCTACCACTCTTTTTCCATTGCTTTATAAAGATGTTTACAGGATGCGTGTACCAACTTTTTGCGCTAATTTCGAAAACTCCGTTACATCCGGTATACATTTGTCCTACTCCGGCGGCCGTCTAACACTCGCACGCACGGTGGACTCGAACCCGCAAGTGATTTTTTATTACAAAAATTATTGTTCATCTATGATTCCTTCTAGATACATATTTTTGGCTAATCTAAATGTACGGGCTATTTTTTTCTTAAGGGTTTCTAATAACTGTTTAAGGGTGTCGGGTTCTAATATTTGCGCATCTACTCTAACAGAACTAAGGGCAATGGCTTCGGTGAGCAAAATTTCGGCCTGTGTTTGCAAAAAGGCCTCCTGTAAGTAGAAGTCGTTGGATAATGCCGCATCTCTAGCTGTCTTCATTTCACTTACTTGCTTCTGCATTTCGGTGATTCGGTCTTTCTGGTTGCGTACCTGATTATCTAATCTTTCAAACTGTTGATTCTGGAACTGTATAGTTTTGTGATATGCATCTCGTTCTCTGCGGGCATTCGCTAAGTCCTTTTGATATTTGGTTTCCATGTTCAATTGGTGTTTGAGCATATTGTTGACGTCGTCTAAGGATTCTTTCGTTCTCTGTAGTTGTTCCTCGGTTTGCTTAGCTTCTCTCTGCTGCTCTTGGTATTTCTGTACTGTGTCCTGCAGTTGGAGTCTTGTTTCTTCCAGTAGGTTTCCTAGCGCGATTCTTGTATCGTCTGTATCTCTGATTGTTTGATTTAACTTTATTATTTCCGCGTCGGCAGCTATCAGCAATTCTTCTTTTGCAGCCAGTGCCTTATCTCTCTGGCTTGAGCGTTCTTCCTGTGCTTGGAGTGTAGCCTGTAGATGCTTGATCTGCTCATGGAGTGCATGGTTTTCTGCTCTTGCGGCTTGTAATTCTTCATGGAGGGGGGTGATATCTGCCTCCATCACTTCCAATTTTCTTTGGAATTCATCTCGTGCATTATCTGTGGCTTGCTTCAGTTGTTGCGGCAGTTGTTGGGATAGATTAATCAACATTCGACCCATAGATTCTAATTCCAAAAAAACTGGAACGGGGTGGGGTGGCAGAGGAGGGCGAGGTTGCGAAGAGGTTTCGGTGAGGAGTTGTTGTGAATTTGGTGGTGAATAGTTGAGGGAGGATGTAGAGGCTTCAGCAGTTTCGGTGGGGTGACTGGGCTTGATGGGACTGCGGGGTGGTTCCGGTTGGGAAATGGGGTTAACAGGCGGTGTTTTGGGGAGGGCAGAGTCAGTGGTCGTTACTGTGTTTGTTTGTTCTGCATTGTTCGCTTTTGTGGATTCTACTGCCTACAGTAGCTTATCTAGTGCATCTCTGGCAGATTCTTGCTCGTCTACCTGTTGCTCTGATTCTTTTTCGGTCGAAATCGATTCTGTTTCTGCTCGATCCTGTTGTTCTTGTTGCTCAGTCGATGATTCATTGTGCATTGAAGTAGCTGTATCATGGAATGTCTCTTCTTCGTTCTTCTCTTCTTCTTTATTGTCATCTCTATCTTTTCCGGCTGAGCCTTGTGCTTCGCTTTCGGAGGAGCTAATCCTGATTCGTTTCTGGCGGAACAATTGATTGAGCTCTTCTTCATCTTCTTCTTCCTCATCCTCTAGTAGCTGTACTAATTCTTCATGCCTTAGGACGGGTCCTCGTGGTGGTGGTTGAGCTGCGAGTATGGTCGGAAAGAGAAAGGAGAGGATGTGGGGAAGTGTGGATCGAGTGGTGGTTCCTTTGTTGACTTGTTTCACTAGGGCTACACACTCCTTATGGATACAGTGAAAGAAAAAGGAGGCGAAGTTGACGGGTTCATGTGCAGCAAGGTCGATGGCGGAATAGAACGAGCGGGATATACCGTAGGTGCGTTTCTGGAGGTTAAGGATTGCGACTAAGAATTGTAATGCAGTTCTTTCAGGTTCGGGGCGGCAGAGAATGGCGTATTTGTTCGATGAATGGCGGGGGACAAGTTCAGTCATGCGGGCTACGAGGATACTTGGGCCATTCTCGCGGCCTTGTGGAGTGAGGCGGAAGGCTTCGGCGAAGGCCTGGAAGGTTATTACGGTTCTAGATGGTAGGGAGGGGAAGAGCCATTGTCGTTCAGCGATGGGGGATTGGGTGATGGCAGGGATGATTTCTGCAAAGAAGGGATGGGCTTCCACTGAGTGCCATGGCAGCTTAGCGAAGTTGGCCAACCCTCGGGTGTGCAGGTATTCTCCTACCTCGGTAGGGATACCATCACAGAAAGCTGTGTAGTTTGCCAACGCTTCCATTGCGCACGCAAACACGAATACACAGGACATATCACACGGATACACAAAACACAGAAAACACAAGCACAATCACAAGAACACAATAGCGTTTTTTGGCGCAACCGAAGAGCTTAAGTATAGATATTACGGTGGGGGGGGGTAGGAAGTGATGGTTATCATTGTGCGGTGCTGGAATGATATTGCTTTTAATTTGGCGTGCATGCTTGAGTAATTGGTAAGGAGGGCGGCTTATGACAAAACATGGCTATTTTAAAAAGAAAAGAAAGAACAGAATGAAAAGTAAAAAACAAAAGCTAAAAAAATGCGGTCCACCGCCGAATGATTTAATGCGGACTAGTAGCGCTTTGATACGGCCGCAGCTTCGAGCCGTTGATTGTTTTTGGAAGTGGATTTCCGGTCAACATAGTCAACCGAAAAGTTGCTGGACCGATTTGCTCTAAGATTTTGTAAGGGCCGAACCACCGTAATTTAAATTTTCCTGCGGATCTATTTGACTTTGCATTATAGAAAAGTACAAGCTGTCCTACCGAAAATACAGGAGTCTTCAGGTTTCGATCGTGCGTCCTTGCTTGTCTTAGTTGAACTTCGTGCATAGTTAAAAAACTGAGCCATCGGTGCTCGTCTAACTCTCTAAGTGTGTCCAACCGAAATGACAGTGAGTTTTCCGGTAGCAGTTTCTGGGTAATGGCTACTCGTAAACTTGGTATAACTATCTCCATTGGTGCTATTGCTTCTAAGCCATAAACTAATTTGAAAGGTGTCAATCCTCTTGTTACCTTGTAGGTAGTCCGGTATGCCCATAACACTGCAGGTAGTAGTTGATCCCATCTTTCCGATGCTTCCATGATCAATTTCCGAAGTATATTCAGCAGAGATTTGTTTGTACTTTCAGCCAAACCATTAGCACGCGAATAATAAGGAGAACTAAATTTATGTGTGACCTCGAACAACTGTGTAAGTGCCTTCATTAAATTGTTTACAAAATGAGTGCCTTGATCTAATACAATTTCCAGTGGTAATCCAAAACGTGGAAAGTCATCGGTTAGTAGACACTTTGCTACCGTAACGGCTGTAGCAGACCGTAAAGCCCAGGATTCAGCCCATCTGGTTGCATATTCTGTACAGGTCAGTATGTAATGGTTGTTACTGAAAACTGCTGGTGGTGAAATTGGACCAATAAAATCTAGACCCCATTTCTGGAAAGGTTCCAATGGTAAGATGGGTTGCATAGGAAAGAGATGACGTTGCAGAGGCTCTCCAGCTCTTTGGCAAGTATCACATTGTTTGACAAACTGTAATATATCTCTGTACATCGTTGGCCACCAGAGACCACTCTGTAGAACTTTCCGGTGAGTTAGATCTGCAGCAAAGTGGCCACTGGAAGGAATCGAGTGAGCGAAAGTGATAACTGAGTTAACTTCATGTGGTGGAATACATCGAAGTAGGATTCCGGTGTGATCTACATAATATAATTCTCTAGCAATTAATCGAAATCGGCGGCTAAAGACTGCAATTTTGCTCCGTACTGCTCTAGAAATCTGAGATGGAAGGCAACCATCAGTAAGAAGGGTCAAGATCTGATCATAATATGAAAATGGGATAGGTGGGTCTGCAGAATCTTCATTAATTGGTTCTGACACATAAATCGCGGGTGTCGTGTCATCTATGCCCACCGGAGCTTCACCGAAATCTAAGCGGGATAAAAAATCTGCTAAGGCATGTGAACTGCCTAGCCGGTGAATGACTTCGTAGTCAAATTCCTGCAAGAGTAAGACCCATCGCGCTAATCGACCACCTAGATGCTGTTGCCGAACTAGATAGACAAGTGCAGCGTGATCTACATGAAATGTGAATTTACAGCCTAGCAAGTAATGTCTGAATTTCTTGACTGAACATACTAGTCCTAGACATTCTCTTTCTGTTACAGAGTATTTTTTCTCAGCAGGGGCTAATCTTCGACTTGCATAATACACTGGTCTGAACCATTTATCAATTTGTTGCATCAACACACTTCCTATTGCTATATCTGAAGCATCGACAAATACATGAAATAGGTGATCCCAGTCCGGCGGTTGTAAGATAGGAACTTGTGTTAATAAATGCTTTAAATGATCAAATGCTATCTGGCATTCCTAAGTCCATTCAAATTGTCGAGGTGTTTTGCTGATTAGCTTGTTTAGTGGTATAGCCAGATGAGCAAGCCACGGTAAGTGCCTTCCATGCCACCGTACTTGGCCCATAAAGCGCATAACTTCTTTTGGAGTAGCTGGCACCGGAGCTTCTAATACTGCCGAAATTTTATCTGGATCTACTTGGATACCTTGTGCAGATACAATGTGGCCAAGTAATTTGCCACATGAAACCGCAAACACTGATTTGTTTGGGTTCAAGCAGAGTCTATACTCTCTGCATTTCTGAAAGCAGCACCGTAAATGGAACAGGTGTGCTATCATCTTACCGAAAATTGAAAAATCGTCGAGATATACTTGCATAAATGAAGTGAGATAAGGAGAAAATATCTCCTGCATATATCTTTGAAATGTGCTTGGTGCGTTTCTCAATCCAAACCACATTACCGTACAAGCAAAGACACCCCAGTTGCTAATAAATGCAGTTTTTGGTATATCTTCTTCGGCCATTCTCACTTGGTTGTAGCCACTGTATCCATCTAGGAATGAATACATCTCGTGACCTGCTACTCTATCAAGCATGGTATCCAAAAAGGGGATTGGAAAAGGATCCGGTACGGTTGCTGCATTTAATTTTCGGTAATCTACACAGATTCTCAATTGCTTGTTTTTCTTAGGCACAATCACAATTGGAGAGATCCATTCAGCATGCTCTACTGGTACGATGAACCCGACTTTTAATAACCTATCAAGTTCTGCCTTTACCTGAGATGCATAATGGGGATTCATCCAGTAGCTGGTTTGCTTTATCGGCCTTGCTTCTGGCTTCAGCATGACCTTGTGCTGGTAGATACGGGGGTCCAATCCTTTCATGTCTTTGTAGTCCCATGCAAAGACGTCAGTGAATTCTCGGAGTAGCTGGATTAAGCTTGCTTGAAATGTTTCCGGTAAGTTTTTCTTTATCTTTACAAGACGCGGATGATCTTCATCTCCTAAATTGTAAGTGATCAGCTGATCTTCGGGGACATAGAGCTGTTGATGTTTCTCTGTGTTGTCTGTTGGTTTAAAGAGTTGCTGTAGTTCATTTTCATGTGTCGAGACAGTGTCTTCCTTCTTAGCCTCTTCTGTGACGGGTATTACTGTACAAACTGAAGCATTCCAATTATCTACAACGGTCTGTAGATCAACAGTTCCTAAGGAAATTAAATCAGCGTTATTCTTCAGAAACTCTTGTTCTTCATCGTCTGAAAATCCATCTAGCATATGGACTAGTTCAGCAAAATACGGTCTAGCATGTAGCTCGCAAGGTTGTATAGCATCTAATTTTACCACATATCTACGATTGGCATCTTTAAACGTAAGCTCTTGTGCAGACCAGTCCTGTATTACCTTCGCATGCTTCAGCCAAGGTCGGCCGAAAAGAAGGTTGTAATCCAAAGAGGATTCCGGCAGATCTAGTATAACAAAGGTCATTTTAAAGGTCGTACCTTGTAAAGTGATGGGTACATTTCGCACAAGTCCTACGGGATGGACTCTT
This sequence comes from Ceratopteris richardii, assembly GCA_020310875.1. Lineage (NCBI taxonomy): Eukaryota > Viridiplantae > Streptophyta > Polypodiopsida > Polypodiales > Pteridaceae > Ceratopteris > Ceratopteris richardii. Next base: position 160,846,681 of record CM035412.1, read on the forward strand.
GATTGATCTGCCATTCTGACAAAAAATTGAACTGGTTCGATTTCGGTCCATCCTAATCTTTTGCATAATGCCGCAGTCGCAATGTTAACACCAGAGCCTCCATCAATTTATACCTCCGTAATCTTATGATTCTTATACCATACTGTAATCAAGGGGACTGAATGATCAACCGTAGAATCAGGTTCCGGTTGAACTGTTGCTGTCGCTGGAATACAAGAAGGCACCGGACTGAACTGTTGTTGCAACTGTTGTCGAATTCCAGGTACTAATTCCCAGGTCTGTTGAGATTGATTCATAGGCTCTACTGATGTTGAAGTTGATGCCTCTGCTGATGCGGAGGTGTCTACGGTTGGCAATGTTTCTGCTGCTGATGATGTTCCTGCTGCTAACTCCCTTTGTTGTGTTCCTTCCTTTGTTAACGAGGGCTGGGTTACCGGAATAGGCTCTGGGAAGACTGATGGTTCTGCTGTGGTCCATTGACTAGCCTTGTTGTACATTCTGTGTTGTTCACGTATCCCTGGTTCAAATATTTCTGTTGCCGGTTGCAGTCGTTTACCGAAATGGGTCTGGACTGCAGGAGCCTGTGTCTCCACCGGTGTGATTTTTACCATGTTGGCCATTGGATTTTAACATTCCTTCTTCCTTTGATCATACTCAACTGCATCGTTGCAAAATCTCCTAATATGTCCAAATTCACCACAAAAATGGCAGCGTGGTGGTGGTAAATTGGGATTTTCCGGTGGTGGTCTGTTCTGCCAGCGGTTTGGATTATAGTTGTTATTCCTCTGTCCTCGGTAATTTCGATATCCTTGCTGTTGGTTGTTTCTCAATTGTGGAGGCACATAGTGGTTGGCTGGCTGCCCTTGTTCTTGGATAATTGCATTGACAGTCGATGTTCCCTGCACTCTAGCGTTGTATGCGCAGTTTTCGGTGGTGTGTCAGGCAATGTTGCAGATAGCACAGAATGTCTGATTAAGTGCGCAATTGGCACTGGTATGTCCTAAATTCTTGCATGTGTTGCAGTATACTTGTCTAGTCATATCTTCTGCAACATTTTTGTTTGCTTTTAACCATTCCAAATCTTCTGTAAATCCACCGACTTTGTGTTCCAGTTGTTGAGTCATTGCAATGACTGCATCGAGGGACATGGCTCCGACACATCTTATGATCATGATCTGCTTAAGTTATGGAACCAAGCCATTGATGAACCACTGAGTGATAACGTCATCTGGTAAGTTAGCATGGGACGGTGGTAGCTGCCTTAAGTGCGTCCTGAATAGAGTAGCATACTCTTGTACGATTTGGTTTGCCTTCTGTCTGTTATTCTACAGATAATCAAAAATTTCGGCTGGATTCTTTTTTAATCTGAACCGCTGCAGAAAAGCATCTCGTACTGCTTTGTAGGTGCCGAAATGATTAATATCATATTCTGTAAGCCATCTAGCTGCTTCATTAACAAGTGTAGATTGGAAGACAAAGGCTTTGTAGGCCTGATCTGGTGGATGGTTGAGAATTGCGTAGCTTATCTCGAAAGTGCGTACGTGAGCATCCGGATCATCTCCTGGAAATCCACCAAACTTCGTGTATGTCACTCCCGTTGGAGGTGGCCTGGGTGGGCATAACTGTTGTTGTTGTTGTTGTCCGTTCATCGTGAGTGTATTATACCTTCCTTCTGTATCTCGGGCCGGAATATCTGAACTACCGGAATCTGTATCGTCGGATGGCGCACTTTCCGGTGCGATTATCTTGCTTAATATGCTTCGAATCTCTGTTTCGAACAGCTTTCCTTCCTCCTTAATGTCCAGTGTATGGGAACTTGGTTCCAAGCACGGCAGATGGGCTGAAGATTCAGCAGAAAATGCTAAATCGTCACCGAAAAACTGTGATTCTCTTACCGAAATATCACTGGAATGAACCGAAATTATGCCCGAATTCGGTGTTTTTTTGCCTTCACCGATTTCTTTTACTAGAGTGTTTCTAATCGTAGATGAATCTGAATCTTTTTCCAAGATTGTTAAACTAGATTCCCACTGTGTCTTGGTAGATTCTGGATCCATATCTTCGACAGACTGTGCCGAAATAGTATCGGAATGTACCAGAGGCGTAACAGGTTCCACCGGAATATGACCGGAATCAGTTTTAACGTTCTTAACTTTCTTGACAACTGGGTCAGTCCTAGTTGTACTTCTACCTCCCAAAGTTGGCTTTAGTACATTAAGTACTCAAGACTGATGGTTCTTGGGATACGTTTCACCAGATTGAGTAACCGGCATGTATCATTTTTTGTACTAATCGCGTAGTATTACTAACGGAATAGTCTGCAACAATCTGATTCTGTTGCTACTGCCAATCGAACGATAATCTAATTCTGACAGACGACTGGCAATCTTCATGCCACCTTCCCACAGAGGGCACCAAGTGTTGAATAAGTCTTTAAAGTGTTACACGTACGATGTGTTACTGCTAGCCGAAATCGTTACCGAACAAATATTAAACGTAAAACAGTGATTCACCGTAAACTGTATTAAACTTCCAGTATCATCACCGAAACAACGTGGGTTCTTGGGAGTGGTAGGGGTCTGTTAGACAGAGGCCCTGTACTAATTTCCCAAATCTTTGAACAATAGTAAATAACCCTTAACACGTCTTAGCTCATTATTAGCCTTCATCAAACAATATCCGATTTCTGGGAATCTGTGTATCTAACTCTTACAGACTAAACTGGCTATTGAGACAAGGTAGTAGTCCGAGTGTTACAACAATACTAACAACTAATAGGTATTATATTCTCGTAAATCAACACACAACTTCTTCATGACAGGTATATATGCCGGATAGCAGACAAACTCACAGTAGGCAGTAAATCAACCAGAAGATACTATAATCGATAGATTCATTCGTCACAAAACTTATCTGTACTCTTCAATCAACTTATTCATGCTACTGAAGGTACTAGCTCTTCCTCATAATTGGTATTACCAGAGAATGATACCGAAGGTACTGAATCCGGTAGCACAAAAGAGCATACGAGAACACACTTCCAGTTATCTATTCGGAATTCCCACTATCAATTAGATTATGCAAAGAAATGACTGACAGTACGTAAACCCTCGGAACTTATACAATCGAACACAACGCCAGCGAGCAGACACCCAACCTTTTACTTAAATTCTTTACTATGCACCACAGTATCAGTGGGTGAGGCGGAATGATCAGAACACTAACAAGACTCAGACTACACAACAATACATCACACAGGCTTCGACAATCACTCTGGCAAGTCTAGAAAAACGGGCTCTCTACCACTCTTTTTCCATTGCTTTATAAAGATGTTTACGGGATGCGCGTACCAACTTTTCACGCTAATTTCGAAAACTCCGTTACATCCGGCATACATTTGTCCTACTCCGGCGGCCATTTAACAAACGTCTTTGGACAAAAGAGAACAAAGAAGGACTTAGACGTACAAGAAATTACTAATAATATTACATAGAATGAACATATGGAAGAGATTCTCAAAGCATTTTATGAGATGGACGAAGATCATGATGGTGGAGAAGATGTCAAGAGTTTTATGGACACAACAGAATTTCCACGATCAGAAGTCGATGAAGAATATGAAAACATCCGAAGACTAGCTCGTTTACCACTTTAAATGGAGCAAAGATCTGTACTACGTGCATCACTCGCGATGCTCAATATAGAGATAGATATTCTTGGTGCATCGGATCTTCAAGAGGATGCTAGATTAGAGGATTTTTGAATAAAACACATACGTACTAATTTTTGTTTTTTCTTTTGCTATTTATTCTCTATATTACCTTTATTATCACATGCTAACTATTTGAGTTCTTTTGTTACAGAGCACAATGGGAGACAGGTCTCCAGTCACTCCTCATTCCATGATAGAGGAGCAGTTTTTAGAGTTCATCTCTTAGGTATCTCCGGCATATATGGCCGCTGCATCACAGTATTGGATCGCTCGTGGTAGCACTCCTCTCGGCCTCACTCCTGGCGGCCTCACTATTGCCGGCCTTACTCTTGCCGGCCTCACTCCCGCCGGTGTCACTCCCGTCGGTGTCACTCTTGCCGGTGTCACTCTTGTGGGTGGTGCTACTCCCGCAGGAGGTATGTCTCCTAGCTTTGTGACTCCAGCACGACCATCTTTTCAGCCATCTCCTACTGGGTCTAGTAGTAGAAATGTGCATTCAACGCCTCAGCGCAATATAGGTTCTGGCCTGTCTCGTAGATTGAGGTCACGCTCTGGAGCAGGAGGCGCTAGGAGTGGATCTACAGGAAGGTCTCGAGGAGGCGGCTGTTGTGGAGGTAGTGTGACAGACGTTGTGTCGCCCGCTTCTACTCCTAGGACGAGTACCTTAGATGTAGCTACGCCATGTAGTACACCACGTGGAACACCACGTACACCTTGGGGTGCTGATGACCATGATGACTCCAACGTGGATAGTATCCAAGATGGAGCTCGGGTGATGGATGGGGCTGGCAAAGCAATGCGTGCACGTATACGATAGCTTTGCTCCATACAGTTTGACACTCCATCATGTTGAAATGGAGTGAACAGGATAAAGATCAGAATAATTATATCACACAAATGACTTATCAATAGTTCTGACCAGTCGATGGACAGTCTCTTGTCAGTTCAAAGTGGATTATGCACACTGCACGTGAGGTTATGTCCCATCCATGATCAGAGGCTTCTGATGCTTTCAGAGCAGGCTTATCGAAGCCTATATCGTTAGATGATGAGTAGTGGGATCTGATTCACGATGAGTAGTAGCAGACTCTTGACCGATATCGCCAGCAGCGAGATGCCGCAGCCACACATTTAGATACGGTTGGACCATCATATTTGGGCAGCGGCGGATATGACACGATGCATCATGAGTTTGTAAGTACTATTTCATCTATTGAATTTATTTGTGTTAAGTTTCTCATGTATGTTCCTCTAATGTTTTGTATATTTGTTGCAGGAGCTAGCAATGGATCATCCTCCAACACGAACAGAAGAGGCTTACGGATATCAGAACGGATTGATTGCACTATTGGAGGACTTGGAGGGATGCGGTGTGGTCATTTCATGGGAGCGTTTGCGATGAGGTGATTAATTTATAAACTTGGTTTTTACTTGTTGTTTGTATTTTCATGTGAACTTATCTCATTCCATTAATGTTCTTTGTTGCAGGACTATTGATATGGAACATTCTTTGCATGTGTATGGCGGTGGCACACAAAAATTTTATATTTGATTTTTATATCGCAATGCATTGCTTTTCCACATTCTGTAAAAGCGTCATATATGACAGTGGTTTATCACACTCTTTTACATGCTTCATTTATGAAATAGATCACTTTTTTTGTACATGGTTCATGGTTCATTCTGATTATCTCTTTTGTGTTCAATAATATTCTATTTTATGAAATCATATTTCGGTTGACATTAGAGTACACATCACATGTACTCGGTTTTTTTTGGGCAGAGTGTATTGTCTTTTGTTAAGCAACATCATGGTAATGTTGTTGTACCAAAAGACAACACACTCTGCCCAAAAAACATTTTACAAATATGGTCGTCGGTATACACAATGGTACTCCCAGTAATGTCATGGGAATAAGCATCGGTACACCCAGCGGGCACCAGTATACACGATGGTGCACTAGCAGAGGTGTCGATAATACCGGTGTTTATACCGATGCCTATACCGACACCCATGCCGATGCCCATACCGGTGCTATAGTACCGACATGCATACCGACACCTACACCGATGTCATGACAAAAATAGGCGTGTTCATTTCCCTCGGTAAAAAAGCTCGGCATATGGTTGATCTGTTGTAGTGATTGAGAAACTTTTGGAGAGGTTTCAGATGACTGATTCTAAACCTATGCAAACACCTATGGATCAGAACATGTCTTTACAAATGGTAGCAGATGCAGAGCCATTTGATGCTACTCTATATAGTCAAGTAGTTGATTGCTTAATATATCTTTGTAATACACGTCGTGATATACAGTTTTTAGTTTATCAAGTATCAAGGTTCATGCAGAATCCGACAGTGTTACATTGGAAAACATTAAAGCAGATCTTTCGATATTTGAAAGGAAATTCAAATTACGCTATTGTATTTTTGAAATCTACACATTTGTTACTAAAAGGATTTTCAGTAACTAATTGGACAGGTGATAGGGACACAAGAATAAATACTAGTGGATTTTGTTTTTATCTTGGAGATTGTCTTATCTCATGGCTTTCAAAGAGACAACCCACTATTGCCACTTCATTGTGTGAAGTTGAATATCATGCAGCATTTACAGCTACTTTAGAGTCAGTTTGGTTGCAGAAGATTTTTAGTTATCTTGATGGGAGATTACATGAACCCATTCTGATATTTTCAGATAGCGAGAGTGCTATAGCTATAGCAAAGAATTCAATACATCATGCAAGGACAAAGCATATAGAGGTACACTACCACTATATTGGAGAGCAGATAGCTAAGAAGCACATTGAGCTGGTTTATGTTCCTTCTAGTGAGAATGTTGTAGATATATTTACCAAAGCAATGACTAGAGACAGTTATGAGAAGATTTACAAGTTACTGAAGCTTGTACCATTGTGACATTGAAGGAGGAATTGTTGTAGTCAATGTCATGGTCCAACAAGTAGCTCCATCTTCAAGTCTCAGACAGGCGTGCATATATTATTTATTTATAGATATACAACAAGAAAATCACGTGGACAGCATGGATAATTCATTGTGCTCTCAATCAGGTGACCACAGATCAAATCCGAATGGGCACAATAGAAAAAGCACTTTATTTTAATGAAGAGTTTCAAGAAAAGATGTTCGAATGATGTCGAACTTTGCAATTAAGCTTTTGATTATCGACCATGTAGCACCTATTTGTATTTGCTTTATTGGAATGAATGTTTCACACATGATTTTGAAGATTGTAGCTTTTAGTAGTGCTTTTGGAGGGATCAAGAATACTATAAATCAAGAGCCTTGCTCGTTGTTCACTCACTCACTCAAAGATTTCAAGCTAGAGTTTGAAGGTCTTCTTGAAGAGAGAGTGTTCACACACTCTTAAGGAGATGAAGCTTTGATGAAGGAGAGGCTACTCTCTTGGAGCAAGAAGTCTTCTACAATGTAGTGGTAACTATCTTTTGTGAGTTAACCTTATATTTTCTTTTTAGGGTTTCTCTACCCTAATCTCAAAATTAGGGTTGGTTGCTTTACAATTTTGTTACACTATTTTGTGAGAATAAGGTTAGCTTCATTGCTCATTCACTCACACACTTAGATTATTTCAACATAATCTAAATTTTGTATCATCATCTTCTTGGATATTCTTCCATTAGTGAGTGCACCACTTTATAAGGTTGCGTAGTACTCCCATGTTGTAATTTGGATATATATTTTCTAGTGAGTAAGCATCAAGCTGACGTTCCCTATCCTTGTCTCAAGATATCTTTCTTTCTATCTCTCACTTATCATCTTAACTAATTAAGTGTGTATGCTCAAAAGGTTTTAGTTTGCAACGATCTTGGGGCCCCAAATTCCAACAATACAGATTGAACCATATCATCTTGTGTGGTTGTGTAAATGTTTCCTCCTTTACGAAAATACAAAATGTTTGGTACACGTATGAGGAGTTGTAGATAAGTTGGGAGTGACAACGGATATCTCATTGATCTTGACATTATAAAGGATGTGCATTTGCAACATATTCAAGGATTCTCACACAAGCTTATGGGTCATCTTGAATATCTTTAGCAATTGATCGGCTAATCATGAGAAGAGTATGAACATACTAATTATATCCTTGTCAATGCCCCATTGTAGCATAATAATAAAAAAAATATCGTGTGGAGAGATCTGGCTTGGTTAGAGGTGTTGAGAAGTACTTAGTCAAGCTAACCATCTCCCAAAGTGGTTGAAGCTCCAGTGAGTTTTGGAGAGCCTCGAATTTCTATGAAAAGAACTAGAAACGATCCCAATAGTTATCGAATTCCAACTTCGATTCTAAGATGAACTTGTTGTCTATGGAAGAACCTGCCAAGCCTTTGAACCATAGTGATGTAACATTGCTTCCATCCGTGCGAAATCTTAGTCGATCTTTGATGGGAAGCTCCCCTTAGAAGCCCATCAGATTAGGGGGCGGAAGCAATGGATAATCTTCTATAGAAAGGGCATGATATTCCATCAAATGCTCACTAGGATCTAAAGCAAAAGCATCTCCTGCTTCCATCATGTAAATCCCATTTTTTTTGCAATGATCTACTTAACAAGAAGAACACATAAGCTTGGAAATAATTTTGCTTTTCAATACTGATATGCTTCCCATGTAGCCTTGTGTTGCGTAGTAATTCACAACGATATTGTGCCTAGTGCATGTCACTAGAAAACCTACATGCATACTTGGGATAATGCATGATCATGGAGTCATAGATATATAACAAGGTCTGTGAGATATGGGTGTTTGATTTTGGAGTCGACGGAAGTACACAAACATCACAGGAATGAAGAAGAATCTTGGAGCACAACACATAATACTGAATGTATTACCAAGTGAGATGTTCAAAGATAAGTGATTTGTAGGGATAATAGGTGTATATTAATAGCTGATGTTCATGTTTGAAAATTTTGATACCCTTATCCGCAAGAAAAAAAAAACAATCTTAACATATGTTTGGTTAAAACATATGTTCCGTTATCAAATATTCCATTCACTATGTAGAGAACGAACCACCAGCTCAATAAATTTCCTCCTTGCGTCATCGTGTATATTTAAAGTGCTATCATAAACTAGCATCAAATCTTAACCTTGCATTTTCTTTGTCCTCAAATGACGCTTCTGATTAGAATACATTTTCTTATTAATCAATATGGTTTCATAGTTTTAATCACTTCTTGAAAGTTCTCCTTTCGAACGAATCTAAATGACGATAAATCTTCACAGTGATGTAGCTGCACCTTGAGATCGAAGCCGGTAATTCATATAAAAACACTAATGAAAAGCTCAATCGAAGGTACGTATAATCCAATCAAAACATGTATGTGTGCTTATTTGCAAGTTCCATTGGCGACGAGTCATCAAATACAAACACTTGAAGATACGTAGGAGTGAACGAATGGGAACCCAAAACATATCTATAAAATTTCCGAGCTCTGTCCTTGAATATCTTATTCAATAAATGTTGAAGCTCGCAGGATATCATTTATGCATAATTGGTTGTATTCATGGGTTTTATGATTTGCATTGCAACCATTGATAGATAAGGTTTCCAAATCTCAGTTTATAGTGTTGGATTACCGTTCCTATTACTTCATTTATTAACCTTCATGGAGCACTTATTGTGATGTGAATGCTCTAGGTGCGCATCAGGTAAAAAATGTACCTGGAAGATACGTTTGTGCATGAAATTTATGTTTTATATATATATATATATATATATATATATATATATATATATATATATATATATATATATATATATATATATATATATATATATGTGTGTGTGTGTGTGTGTGTGTATGTCTGTGTACATATATACATGTGTTCGTATATTGTTTAATTGATTATGTGATTGCGTTTGTGTTAGAAATAAATCAAAGCATGAAATGTTTGATGCTCTTTATGTGTGGATATATGTATATATAATACTGGAAATCCTAGCAGCATAAAACCACATCCTTGTTGACACTTGGAGTATTGAAAAAGAACTCATGCATTAAATTTGAATTGGAATCTCTCTCATGTATCCAAATTACACTTAGGTCTGACTAATCGTCTTGTTGAGAAAAAGCACCGTACCTTCTAGCGTGTCGTTTTCAATTTGCATATACACAAAAAACAATTAAAATTGAGGAAATCCCGCATATTTGATCACGTTATGAATTTGAATACATTAGTTCAGCCCTTGCTAAGCTAACCCCCTAGTTGATGGATTTTTTTCTTCCACAATTGAGTAGCCGTATATCACTCTTTGTTTTGGCAATTAAGGAGTTAGGTAACTATAAGTGTAAAAGAAGAGTTTCTTCATTATATGTTATCCTTTTCTTGTAATCTTAGCCTTGCTAGAGATATAATACAATCTTCTGATGTTTCCCAAGCTCTTGTCGTAAGTTTGCATATTCTGAGAGTAATCATTTCTGGAATGAAAAATGGTCTCTGAGTGTATGCCAAGTGAATGCAGTGAGTAGTCTAGTTTGAATGCATTGGTTCTCAGATAAGAATCAAGTGTTTTGAGTGGGATAAATTTTATTACTAAAACCATATATCTTTCTTGGATTGAAAAACAACTCTTGGGCCTATTCTTATTTATCTTTCTTGGATTGAAAAAAAACTCTTGGGCCTATTCTTATTTTGAGTGGGATAAATTTTATTCGTAAGATCCTATAGCCTTGTCGGATTGAACAAAAGCTCTTGGGCATATTCCATAAGAACTCAAAAAATTTAACTTCAGTGAATTAGATGTGTCTATGAGTATACCTATGAGGCCATTCGTGCGGCGGCCGAACTTTAGATTCTGCAAGGGAGCTTGGATTATAATAGCAGCAAGCTTCAGCAGGCGAAACTTTGCTTCTTATGTCCTCTTCACATATGTCCTCTTGTGAAAATACCTCGTGACTCTTTAACTGGACTAGTCCGGGTGGAAAGTCATAAACTCTCCTTTTACGCAAATTCTATCGATCTAGAGAAAACAAGTCAGCAGCGAATGTTAAAGATCAAGCTTTCTAAGCTAACATGCAAAGATACATTTGGTTTGTCTACTAGTAACGAGATTTTTCCTAATGCTACACAACAAAAGAAATCAAATAAAGATGACAACAAAACATAAAAAGCAAAAATGGCTTGCAAATATTGTAAGGAAGATGATCATGTCATTCAGAGTTGTCCTAAATTGGCTACAAAGGAGGTAAAGAAGAAAGATGCTTGAAAGGTTTTTTTTAGAGGCTTCTAATCGTAATCCTAAAACTTAGTCTGCTAGTATCATTACAAATGAAGAATGGGCACTTTTTTCTCATTGAAATTATGATCCATCTTCTCATGAATAATATATGCCTATAGAAGGCTAAGACTCTTGGGAGTTGGGAAGATTACTCTTACTGCTACAAATTGCAGCATATTCCTTGTACCATACTGTCACTAAAAGTGTTTTGATTATCCAAGAAGTAGTATTTGTGGAGGGCGATGTTCAATCCCTAATCTTATTTACAAAGGACACATCAACTTACTCAAAAGATGTAGGATGCTTTGGGGAAGATTACAACTTAGGGGTGCACACAGGGATCCACAGAAATTCAAGAACTTAGTTTACTCCTTCGGAAGTAGAAAAGTGGACATTAACTGTGTGTGATCCACATGAGGCAAAGGAATAGAGAGATCAGGTTGGGAAATTGGATTTCATTTAATGCTTGATTTTCCACATTGTCTTCTTTTCATAATTAAGACTGATTCCTTAATCATCTTTCACCAATTGCAATCTTAGTGCTCAGGTCATTAAGTATAAAACGAGGATCAATGAGGTAAATCTTGGCTCATTGAAGTTCATAAAACAAGCATCAAAGTGATCAACTTTACTATTCAAAACTTGTTGACTGATTTGGAAAATCGGTTAACGTTTGCTCTCAAAATTGAAGTCAAGATAACGTGGAGAATAAAAAACTTTTGATTCTCTTGCTCCTCCCTCTCGCTCCTTTCTCTTTCTATCCCTCTCTCTCTCTTCCTCTCTCTCTCTCTTCCTCTCTCTCTCTCTATCTCTTCCTCTCTCTCTCTGTTTTTCTTATTATTTATTTCTCTTTGTTTGTCTCGCAGTATCTCTCTTTCTCTGTCTCTCTCTTTCATTCTTCCTTCTCTTTCTCTATCTGTTTATCTTTTATCTTTGTCTCTTTCTCTCTCCCTCTCTCTTTCTCTTTCTCTCTTGCTATCTCCCTCTGTTTTGACATGTTACATCTTTCAACTACGCTTGTTTTTTACAGTTTTTGCACTCCTATATCAATACGGAACTCAAAATACACACATGCCAATTCATTAGAGCTTTGGCTTTCTAATTGAAACACAAAAAACTTTGCAATAGCATCATAAAATCAAATACTTAGAGATGTAAATGTTTACTATCCATATCCATATGATTTAGCGCTACGTATGAGATTGTCACTGGTGGTTTTTATATAAATATATGGGAGAATGTTTCTGCGTTCAAATAAATATGCATGCGTACAACTTGAATCACCCATGCAATTACACACAAAGTCACACACAGTCTCCTATAGACACAAGCACATGCAGGTTCTAATGTGCAAAAGTGCGCAGGCCTAGAGACTTACCTTGGTTCACGTACGTCAACGAATGAAGAAACAATCTGAACTATCAAGTTCAAGAAATATGAGGCTGCATATTCACCAAACAAATATGCTACTGATAAAACAGATAGAATAGAAGTGAAAAACAACAAAACTTTAGAGAAGAAGAATGATCTTAGTTTTTTTTTTCTTTAAGGAAGTTCAATGATAACCTACTCATCTAGAGTCATGTTGTATCAAGGTCAAGCCAACTTGAAGCAAGCGATATTGGGTGAAGCTATGGGTTGTTTCTCGACATTGTGGAATGTTATAAGAGGTGAGTCCCTTTGGAAGATCTAGAAAGAGAGGTGTGCCACCAATTTTAATAGCCCCCCTAAATAGTAGTCAATAAAAAAATCTCTAAATTTCCTTTTTGGCAAAAGAATTTCCAAATGTAAGAAGCCCCTGCCTTTTAAAAGACCTCATAGAGTGTTTCTCCTTGAGAGCAACAAGATTAAAAAACAAGTGGGCCCCCATGATAGGGAGGGAAGGGTCATCATGCTTCTTTGCAAAGCTTTCTACCAAGTGTAATGAGAGAGCTTCTTTAAAAAACCATTACTTTGTGGGATTCGGAGGGTACCCTGGGTGCTAGGCTAGTTCACTTGTACAATTGTTCTTTCTATTAATGGTGCAATCTTTTCATAACAAGTTTTGAAGAATGCTGCTGCTATAACCCGTAAAGTAATCTGCAATCTTCTTTTTGATCGAAACGCGTAAGCTCAATTATGTGAAGCCCCAGTGCTGTAAGTATATCTATCCCCTAATGCTTTCTATGAAATCCAAAAGGGCATCCGTGTCCTCTTACATGCATTCCCACCGATCCTACTCTTTATGAAGAATGTTAATTCCGAAGAGAATCAGGAAAAAAAAAAACGCGTTAATAACCATGCATTTTCCTTCATCCAATCACGTAGATTTCGACCACCGTAAAAATAACAATAAGTTACCTTTATGTTTTTTTTATAAAGCTATATCCATTCATGATACATTTGTTGATATTCAATGCTATTTCATTTACAAATAGATTTGATAATCGCCTATCCATTCATGATGCAGGTGGATGTGCATGAATGAGAATGAAATCATGTATAACTACAAACTTAAACATATGCAATGCATGTGCATGTGTACAAAAACATGGCTTCTGAAAAAGAATCGAACTCACTCAAATTTAAACTAATTAGTTTTATGTATGCTATTAAGTATCATTTTGAAGTGAAATTATTCATGCGCCTACCGGAAACCAAACTTTTGTGCACTTAAAAAATTAAAAGATGCATACTTTGAAACACAATGAATCTAAAAGTGGTGCAAAATGAAAATATGTTATTCACGATGTCTGACAAGAACTTTCATCTGCTGTTTCGTGCTCAGGGTCCTCTCCCTCTTCCCACTCTTCTTCAATAGCATAGCATTGCTGATGTTGATGTTTGAAAATTTTGATACTCTTATCTGCAAAAAAAAGAAAAAAAAACAATGTTAACATATGTTTGGTTAAAACATATGTTCCGTTATCAAATATTCCATTCACTATGTAGAGAACGAACCACCAGCTCAATAAATTTCCTCCTTGCGTCATAGTGTATATCAAAAGTGCAACCATAAACTAGCATCAAATCTTAACCTTGCATTTTCTTTGTCCTCAAATGAAGCTTCTTATTAGAATAGATTTCTTATTTAATCGATATGGTTTCATATTTTCAATCACTTCTTGCAGGTTCTCCTTTTGAGGCAATCTAAATGACAATAAATCTTCACGGTGATGTAACTGCACCGTGGAATCGAAGCAGAAATTCACCAAGATGATCGCGACTCTTCTAGGAAACGCATCGACCCAAATTAACATTAATGGCAAACTTTCGAAGGTGATCAACCTTAGAAGATCTATCAGACAAGGGTGCCCATTGGCTCCCCTCCTCTTTGCCATTGCCACGGAAGGGCTTAGCAGGCTGGTGGAGCATCAAGTGGAAGCTGGTAATATCAGAGGCCTCCATTTGCCTCATGACCACAGCCAGATCACCATGAGACTTTTCGCCGATGATATGAATGTGTTTGTTCACAATGATAGTACCAGCTTGGAGACGTTCTGGAGGTGTCTGGCTACCTTTTGTGAAGCCTCTGGATCCACAATCAACCACTCTAAGACCGCCTTTAGAGCTATTGTTGGGTCACAGCCCGACCTTCTCATTGATCATGGCTGTCAAATCATTCAGCAGGGCCAAACTTTTCGGCTTCTTGGGATTCCCTTGGGGTTTGGTGTCTCTATGGAACAGCGATGGAACTGGGTGCTGGCCAAACTCAAAAACAAGCTTAACTATTGGAGAGGTATGCAAATCAATCTTGCTGGTCGTGCTATGGTTATCAACACATTCCTCTTATCATCTACCATTTATTTCCTTTCTTGTTGGACACCAAAAGAGCAAGATCTGTCCAAACTAGATAGTATTTGTAGAAACTTCCTTTGGACGGGTGACCACAATAGGAGGGGGGTGCCTAAAATCAAGTGGTCCATATGCACCAGTCATAGAGATAATGGGGGCCTTGGTATCCTGGACATTGGGTGCATGGCTAACAAACTGGCAGCCAAATGGATGATTAAGGCTTGGTGCAATGGGGAGGCCTCATGGGCCAAGTTGATCTTCAGAAACAAGAATGAGTTGGCTCTCATGGGCTTCCCAAATTGGAAAAACCTTGATATCTTGACCTTGCTATTTTCCCCAATCCCCATCTTCCCGAAAGGATCAAATCTTGTGTGCTCCCTATGGAAGAGTTGGAATAAAGTCAAAAGCTACACAAGAATAAGTGAAGACTGGAAGTGGGCAGCCGGTATCAGACAAAACGCCTCGATCTGGTTTCCGATCCATGGCATCCGGAGTGTGGAATCTTGGAACATTCATAACGCCAAGAAGTTATGGAACAAAGGCTTCAAAAAATGGAAACATCTCTGGAAACAAGACACCAACCGCTGGATCAACTTCGAGGATATTGACCCTTGCATCAACATTTCGTACGAAGAATGGAACACTTTGCAAAGCAGATGTCTCACCTGGGATCGACACAAAGTTCGACTTCTCATGGGACACGACACGTCGAGCTCACTTGGTCTCAAATGGCACAATGGGAATAGCCTATCAAAAATCCCGAAAATCAAAGAAACGATTGACTATCAGGTTAAGCTCAACAAGAAGTGGTGCATGTCATGGACGCGGCTTCGGTGCGACATGAAGTTCATGGCTATCTAGCACCCCCTCATAGAAATCAAAAAGTATGTCCTATTATGGCAAATTCTTCATCATGGAATCTGGACCAACCTTAAGGCTAGCAAATTTTGTGGGATTCCTCCCTGGGTGCAAACGCTGCTACCGGTCTATCGAAGATATTTCACACATCTTCTTTACCTGCCCCAACTCCAACAGACTCTGGCAGACGGTTGGAAAGAAAATTAGACTTCAGAAGCATCTCAGTTTGAAGCAGGCCCTGCTCAGAGAAGCGATCGGTTGCTCCACGCCTCTCTGGAACGCCATCAGAGGGGAGGTCCTATGGAAAATCTAGCGGGAAAGATGTGCTTTCAACTTCGGTGACTCCCCCAAAGAGTGGTCAATTGAGAAATCGTTGTTCCTCCTTGGAAAAAGGATTGATAACTGTAAGAAATCCCCCCCCTTCAGGCATCATCAAGTACTCCTTTTGATCAATAACAAGCTTAAACCCAAGTGGGCCCCACATGAGGGTGATGAGAGGATGATTAACCTTCTTTGTAATGCCATCTAAGCTCTGTAAAAGCTTCCCCTGCTTTGTGGGATTCGGGGGGTCCCGTGGGCACTAGTCCCCTTCTCTTGTACTTCTCTTTATTTAATTCAAGTCCGGAAGAGTAGGCTAATGCCGAACTTCCTTTATATAAAAAAAAAACTCATCTAAAAACACTAATGAAAAGCTCAATCGAAGGTAGGTATAATCCAATCAAAACATGTATGTGTGTTGATTTGCAAGTTCCATTGGCAAGGAATCAACAAATGAAAACACTTGAAGATAAGTAGGAGTGAATCAATGGGAACCCAAAACATATCTATAAAATTTCCGATCTCTTTCCTTGAATATCTTATTCAATAAATGTTGAAGCTCGCAGGATCTCGTTTATGCATAATTGGTTGTATCCATGGGTTTTATGATTTGCATTGCAACCATGGATAGATAAGATTTCCAAATCTCACTTATAGAGTGTTGGATTACCGTTCCTATTACATCATTTATTAACCGTCATGGAGCGCTTATTGTGATGTGAATGCTCTATGTGAGCATCAAGAAAAACATGTACTTGGCAGATACGTTTATGTGCATGAAATTTATGTTTCATATATATATATATATATATAGCTTGTTCAAAGAAATATATCATATTTTTTATGATAGTATATGATGGTTTTTGAAATAAAACACTAGCCATTTTAGTGCTTTTATGCATCAATATGAAGGATTCTATAATGTATAGATATATAAGGAGCACCCTATATTGTAGTAAGTTTCTTATTATAAACATGATCTTTCTAATTCACAAGAGTTGTCTTAAATGATTATATGACTTTAATTAATCATTAGATGAATTATTTCAATACGAGGAAAAATTTCTTCATGGAGATATTCATGGAGATATAGATGAATATGTTTATAGAAAAACTGTTTTTTTTTTTTAACCATATTCAATCATTTCTATATTTTGAGTAATCAAAAAGGTTTTTTTTTTAACAAATTAAATTTTTTATACATTTTAGGTATAGGTATTTATGGGGCTTGAAGGTTTTTTCAAAATTTTATTTGATTAGTATGCATGATGTTTTTACTAGCTAGAAAATAGGACACTAAAGTGTCTTGTTTTGGTACAACACTAGTGTTAAAAATCTATAACGTCCCTAAAAGAGATAACTTTATGCCAAGAAAGGGGACTTGAATGAAGGTAGGGGACTTGAATGAAGGTACTTCATGCACCTTTGGGACTTTACATCAAAGTCTACGGTCCAAAGTCTTTACTTTGAAAACATATTTCTCTTTCATAGGAATCAGTTATCTTAATCTTACATGTGGAACATTATGAAGTCGACCATTATGAATCAATTATCTTAATCTTACGTATGTTATGAAGTCGACCATTATCTAATATATTCCTTCGCGAACAGAAATCAAGAATTCGAAGCTGTTTTGGAGCATCTCGGTTCCCAATTCTCTTCTATGAATATCCAGAATTTTACAGCCGGTTCAAATGCCATGTCACGAAAACAACTCCATGCGAAATCCATTCGTAGAAGCAGAAATGTTGGTGCGCATAAAAATAATAACCACATAAAATACAAACCAATATTCTATCTCAATCACTTGCCGCATTTCTTTGGACGGATAGACGCTGCCTAAAATGCTCTCCATTTGTCGGTGTAAGCGAATCAGCAATTTACTGTACACGTCTTTTCGTGTGTGTGTTTGTATCCGTGTGTGTGTCTATATATATATATATATATATATATATATATATATATATATATATATATATATATATATATATATATATATATATTCAATGAAATAGAACAAAAAATCGCAGAAGTCTACATTCAACTCACCTTCCTTTCTTGATTGGCAAGGTACATATACTTTCCATGTTCTCTACATATCATTCCTCAAACGTGGTAGCCATCAATTGTATTTCCTCAAACGTGGTAGCCATCCTACGGCATAAAATGTATTAGTGATGCAATCATCAGAGGCGACGATGAGGTCAAGTTATTCTCATTATATTTAACCTTATCCTCTTAAAATCAAAATTTAGAGATATAGTTATTTGTGGATACGTACATCTCTGAACCCTTGTGGGTTAGTTAGTTCATTCCCTTAGATAGTTAGAGTAGTAACCTTGCGCTCGTTGTGTGTATACACCACCCTCATAGACGGAGTTCTAACTTGGTGATGATTGATGTCCATGTACAATTTTTTTATACGTTGTAGGGACAAGTGGATCTCATACTCCATGATCTCATACTCCACGAAGATATTTGTCTCATAGGACGACGATGTGCACGGATTCTCATGATCACCACCCCATCTGACCGGCGAGGTTGTCGTAATTGATTCTTTTTCTGGAACTTGAAGCCTACGTTATAATCGTAATTAATTCTACATAAAATAATCATCTTCATATTTCATGAAGACGCATTATGAACTATTCTCCTCCGCAACCAAAAATCAAGAACATGAAGTTCGTATAGAGAATTTGCATTTTCAGATTTGTTCCATGTAGTCGTTTTGATCTATGAATATCGAGAGTCGGAAAAATTGATGGGCATTTAAAATAATATTTAAATCCAAAACAATATCTATGTTAATTGGTAATATGTATCCATAATCATTTGCATATCCTCAATGAAATAGAATACGGTCCGATGTCTTCAATGAAATACATAGACATCAACTGAATTATGAACTATTCTCCTCCGCAGCCAAAAGTCAAGAATATGAAGCTCTTCTGCAGAATCCACTGGCACAAGCAGAAACGTTAATGGGCATTAAAATAATCACAAAATCAAAGACATATATTTGAAGCCAATATTTTATCTTAATTGTTAATGTGTATTTGCATTCTTTTGCCGCATTTCTTTGGATGGATAGATGCTGCATTAAAGCTCCCCATTGCTAGGAAATACAACAAAAAATGCATATATTCAATTCAACTGCTTTCTTGATTATCAAGATACATAGACTTTTCTGTTTTCTAAATATCTTTCCTCAATTGAACTTCAGTGATGCAATCATGAGAGGGCAACGATGAGCAAGTTGTTATGAACAAAAAGAGAGGGCTTATACAAGTATCAGAATTATCATTTAAGCGACCAAATCTTCGACTGTGATATGTTATGAAGAACACTAGATATTTTAAGTACTTCCAAACAATTAGTCAATAACCTTCAATAAATTCATCTAATATTTAAAGGCAACAATTCTAATATTTAAAGGCAAGTTAAGGTACTTACTCGTCCAATCAAAGTAATTTCTTGTTCCGATCAATATATCCGACCTTTCATGGATACCAAAGTAAACAACCATATGACCGAAAGGGAAGGTTTGGCTATTGTATTTTCTCTTCAAAAGTTTCAGCATTACCTTCTAGGTGTACATTTTATAGTCATATCGGACCATCAGCCCTTGAAGTACTTGATAAACGAGCCTAGAGTGGCTAGAAGGGTTTGGTGATGGTTACTCCTGTTTCAACAATTCAACTTTGATATTTATATTAAGCCAGGAGGAGAGCACTACATGGTCGATCAAGTATGGAAGACTGCAATGAGCAAGAAGGCAACAAGTGTTAATGATGAACTGGTGAATAGTAATCTCTTCCTATTAGCAACTCAGCCTAATTGGTATGATGGAATTCTTCATTTTCTCACTACTGGAAAACTCCCAGAACACTTAACACCTATAGAAAAGAGAATATTACTCCTTAAAACCAAAGCGTACTCACTTATAAATGCGAATTTATATAGATATTGTCAGGATGGCATCTTGAGAAAGTGTGTTGATCGAGAGGAGGTAAACCTTTTCCTTGAGACAGCACGCAGTGAAGCACATCTAAAGGGGGAGAATTTGTCTCATTCAATCATCCACAAAGGAATATGGTGGCCTCATATTTACTAGGACGCAATGAAGTTTGCTAAGGAATGTGACATCTGCTAGAGATATGCTCCTAGGCCAACCAGATTGAATTTCCAACCATTAGTCATATCTACAGGATGGCTCCCATTCGAATGATGGGGTCTTGATTTTATTGGACCAATTAGTCCAAATGTTCAACCTAGGGGTAAGAAGTATATTTCGATGGCCACATGTTATGCAACTAAATGGATAGAGGCTAAAGCTACTATGGACTGCACAGCCTTAACAGTAGCTAAGTTTTTTGTATAAACATATTTTCTCAAGATTTGGTTGCCCATTCGAAATCACTAGTGATAGGGGCACACATTTTCTAAATCAATTGCTCCAATTTATACTTGACAGGACAAGGTTTTTCATAAAAAGTCTTCTGCCTACTATCCAAAGGGCAAATGGCTAAGTAGAAAGCTCCAATAATATTTTGATTGGGTTGCTACACAAATTATCTTTTGATCATCAAAGCTTTTGGCCACAAGCAATTGATCAGTGCAATTTGGGCTTTCACAACTACAAGAAGGGTACCACTGGCGAGAGTCCATTTCGTTTAGTATATG
>CM035412.1:160869785-160874785 GCA_020310875.1 Ceratopteris richardii
GGCACATATTCAGTGAACATGGGAAATCGGCAAGGCCCTCTTGGCATATTGAAGTATAAAAGCAATGGACTAGTACTCATTGGCATATGTATCTTATCTCTGGCATCTCTTCTGGTATACTCTTTGCACTTTGTGGCTACAAGCCTACTATTGGAAGTCACTCTATGGTGAGGATACAGAGCATGGGCTTCCTAGTGGAGGGCTAATAGCACTATAGTGTGAAAGAGTGGCTTGATTTTGTCATTCGATGTGATTCAATGGTATTTCCTTAGAGCAGGTCTTCATACCTTTGTACTGATCCATGCAAATCTTCGTCTAGTTGTGTTCATTGTATGTAGTGGATGGATCTCTTGTATTGATTCTATTTAGTTCTGGAATGGCATGTTAGCCCAGAGCATCAACCTTTAGAGCATTTCTTTTGCCTATATTGTAAACATTTTTTCGAACTGAGGAGTAATTTCATCCTTCACTCTTGTCATTTGTCATTAATCTTCTCTCTAAGTATCTACAATACCGTGCATCTATTGTGAAGGTGCCTGCTCACAGGAATGTTATAGGGTATACTTCCCTTAGGAAAACCTCCCTTGAGTAGGCAAAGTACTCGAAGTGCATATTGCCTGGTCTTGTTAAAAGTAGGCACCCCAGTATCTCCTCTACAGTTTGGCACGCCCGATGGGACCCTTGCATTTCTATGAGAGGTCGTGAGCATAGTAAATAGTCATTTTTCTATTATTTTGCCCTATGGCATCTTGCAAGTAGGTACATGACCCATACTTGAGCAGATAAGCAACATCTTGGTGTATACAGGAGCCTTAAAAAATCATGTTTACCTTCGGATAGTAAACCTAGATCCCCTCTACCCTCTTTGAATTTATCTATTGATTTGGGTGCGACACCACAGTCAAAGGAAAAGCATAGGAGAACATTAGATTTCTCCTTAGATACGTCAGAGGAAACATTAGTGCCAATGGAGGATCTCCCTCACTTACTCTCTAGACTGAATATTAAGTTCCCTATCTTTAAGGGACAAGCTTATGAGGATGCTAATGATCATGTGAGGAGATTCATCTCCCTATGCCGTGGATGAGGTCTACACAATAGAGAGGATGCAATGCTGGTACTATTCCCATCCACATTGGAAGGCCTTGCTGACAAATGGTACAATCAATATGTAGGTGGCCATTTTGCTACATTGGAG
Organism: Ceratopteris richardii; assembly: GCA_020310875.1. Taxonomy (NCBI): domain Eukaryota; kingdom Viridiplantae; phylum Streptophyta; class Polypodiopsida; order Polypodiales; family Pteridaceae; genus Ceratopteris; species Ceratopteris richardii. The sequence goes on from CM035412.1 coordinate 160,870,984, forward strand.
GCTCTGAAGACAGCGTTCTCACAGAGATTTCGACCAAGTGACAAGTCGGAAATTCTCTAGATCAGCTAAAGATCTTGAGACTAAGATCAGGTGAATCCTTTCACAAACTTCACACTAGGACAAAAGCACTTGTTGCATGTCTGCCACATGCTCCAGGTGATTTCGTGGTTACAAAATGGATAGAAAAAGCTAGGAAACATTTTGAAGGGGATACACAACCAAATTATGCAGTAGAACTAGACCCTATTGGGCAACTGACGAAAGAATTGGGGGCATTGAGAATGCAGCAAAATCACCAAGAAGAGAAGTTCTTGCCACCGTCATCGCGTCTCACTGATGATGAAGGAGCCCAACTTCGTCACGAATTAGAAGATTTGCGGACCGCCCAGGATATAAGAAGGTAGATTTGGTGTACAATATGTAACAACAGTGGACATTCCAATGCTAATTGTCCTAACAGGGTAAGTTGTCAATTTTGTGGAAAGGATGGCCATGAAGCTAGACATTGTTACTACCTCAAGGGTACACAACAACGAGGTAACCCTCAAGTTCTGGATTCATATTATGCAAGTACTTCAAATGCACCTAATAGAGAAGACAATAGTCCAACGAAGCCTAGATATAATAGGCCATTGATGCGTTATCGCTCTGGTGAGTATGGCCATATGCAAAATAGGTGTTCCCTTCTAGAAGATGCACCTCCTTGTCAACATTGTCTAGAGGCTCAGGATCATGATACCAAAGATTGCCTAAGAATCCTCCCTGCTCCAATTCACATGATTGCAGTCTCCCCACAAGTAGAAGGTATGACCAATCAGTCTTAGGTTGTTTCATCTTCTTCAATGCCCATTATGACTAGAGCCAGACAAGCCGCAGCAACCTGTAGATAGGAACAACAAAGACTCCAGGATAGAGAGGAGGAAACGAAGGCTACGTGGAAGGGCCAAGAAGATGTTGAAGGAGCTTATGAAAGGACTGCTACTTCACTAAGGGACCAACCAACAAGTCTGCAAGAAGACACACATGTGGTAAACCTTGAGAAGATCTTGAAAGGTATTCATCACAAGGTTAGTCTGTAGGAACTCATAAAGATGGATTCAAAAATAAGGAGTGACTTATGAAAGATTATACACTCTCCTCACTTCAGCCAACCACCTAGGATAGATGGTTTCATGGTTGCTTTTCCCCCTGCACCCCTCGCAGACAACCAAAGCTCAAGGTTACCTATTTTTATAAAAGATGAAGCTCTCATAGGTGTGATCATAGATGGAGGCTCTGGCATCAATTTGATGCCAGATTTCACAATGAGGAAACTTAATATGAACCCCACTAAGATTGCACCATTCCCAGTTACACTAGCAGATCAACATCAGGTTGCGCCACTTGGAATTATTGAAAAGGTAGTGATGATAGTACAGGGTTGTCACTTTGTTCTAGATTTTGTTGTTATTGCACTTCCACAAGAGACTTCTTACCCTTTACTCCTAGGAACGCCTTGGCTAAGGCAAGCAAAAGCTCTGCAAGATTGGTGGAAAAACAAACTCTGGATTTCAACAAACACCAATAGCCAACTACAACTACATTTGGAAGAAGGATTCGACTCAAGGAAAGCTATTGGGTATAATGTGGACACTTAGGTAATGCCCTCTTTACCCCAAGAAGAAGATACATTATTGAATTGGATGATGGAAAGTACAAAGTGTTGCACAGTGGAAATCAATGAAATAGAGGAAGAAGTTGCAGATGAAGGAGTTCACAAGGAGTTAGAGAATGAGAGTTTGAACTTGAATACAAAAATTGAAGGGGCAACAAATATAGAAGTATTAGGGAAGGAAAGTTATGAGACTAAATGCACAGAAGATCTCCCCTTTTTGGATATACCCTAAGGATGGACCAGAGAACATTGCAGAGTGTAAGCTAAATCCCACTCGTGCATACAGTGGAGAGGATTTCTCAAGTAAGACTAGTCCTAAAACACTTGTTCAAAAAGTAAATCTAGGAGATGAAGAGAACCCTCAAGTAGTCCACTTGGCCTCTTGGCTATTATCCCCCTTTATTGCAGAAGGTAACCTCTTTACTTTCTCCTTATAAAAATGTCTTCGCATGGTCCTACAAAGATCTAACAGGGATACGAGAGGAGCTTGGATTACACCGATACCCTTAGTTGAGGGAGAAACGCCTGCAAGAAGTAGGCCGTATTGACTCAATCCAAAGTATGTAGAGGCGGTAAAGTTTGAAATTACAAAACTAGAAAAAGCACATATAATTGTTCCAGTAGACCATTCTAGATGGCTTTCTTCTATGGTTATTGTACCCAAGAAAAATAGTGGAAAAATAAGAGTCTGCGTTGATTTTCGTGCCTTGAATAAGGTAACTATTCAAGATGGATTTCCTCAGCCCTTCATAGAGCAAGTACTTGAGGAAGTAGCCGGACACACTTTGTATAGCTTCTTGGATGGTTTTAGTGGCTACAATTAGATAGTGATCCATCCTGATGATAGGGACAAAACAGCTTTGTTACTCCATGGGGTACTTATGTCTATACGCGCATGGCTTTTGGCTTGAAAATTGCACCAGCTTCCTTTAACAGAACAATGTATTTGATATTGGGCAAGTGGTTAACAACCTTTTTGTGCATTTTCATGGATGAATTTTCAATGTTTTGAGGCACAGATAGAAGAGCAACAGTTCAAGATTTCTATGATCATTTGGAAAACCTAAAGGAAATCTTTGAGCAATGTCTTACAAAAGGTTTGAAGTTAAATCCTGCTAAATGTCACTTCTTGGTCACTAAAGGCACTCTTCTTTCGATGCCTATACCACAAACCCCAAAGGAAGTGCAAAGTTTTTTGGGCCATGTAGGATACCATAGAAGATTTATAGGAATGTATTCCGAAATAGCTAAGCCCTTTTCAAGGCTTAACAGTAAAAAGGCTTCCTTCTCATAGAGTCTTGAAGCTTAGAAAGCATTTTGTGAACTAAGATTGAGGCTATGTACTGCTCCACTTTTAAGTGTTCCTAATTGGTCATTAGAGTTTCATGTGCATACAGATGCCAGTCTTCATGTTGTTGGTGCAGTTTTGGCTCAACCATCATCACACAAGGTTGATAGACCTATCTCCTATGCCAGCAGACTACTTACCAAGGCAGAAAGGAACAACCATATGACCGAAAGGGAAGGTTTGGCTATTGTATGTTCTCTTCAAAAGTTTCAGCATTACCTTCTAGGTGTACATTTTATAGTCATATCGGACCATCAGCCCTTGAAGTACTTGATAAACGAGCCTAGAGTGGTTAGAAGGGTTTGGTGATGGTTACTCCTATTTCAACAATTCAACTTTGATATTTATATTAAGCCAGGAGGAGAGCACTACATGGTCGATCAAGTATGGAAGACTGCAATGAGAAAGAAGGCAACAAGTGTTAATGATGAACTGGTGAATAGTAATCTCTTCCTATTAGAAACTCAGCCTAATTGGTATGATGGAATTCTTCATTTTCTCACTACTGGAAAACTTCCAGAACACTTAACACCTATAGAAAAGAGAATATTACTCCTTAAAACCAAAGCATACTCACTTATAAATGCGAATTTATATAGATATTGTCAGGATGGCATCTTGAGAAAGTGTGTTGATCGAGAGGAGGTAAACCTTTTGCTTGACACAGCACACAGTGAAGCGCATCTAAAGGGGCAGAATTTGTCTCATTCAATCATCCACAAAGGACTATGGTGGCCTCATATTTACTGGGACGCAATGAAGTTTGCTAAAGAATGTGATATCTGCCAGAGATATGCTCC
>CM035412.1:160877285-160882285 GCA_020310875.1 Ceratopteris richardii
CACTCTGTGGTGAGGATAGAGAGCATGGGCTTCCCAGTGGAGGGCTAATAGCACTATAGTGTGAAAGAGTGGCTTGATTTTGTCATTCGATGTGATTCAATGGTATTTCCTTAGAGCAGGTCTTCATACCTTTGTACTGATCCATGCAAGTCTTCGTCTAGTTGTGTTCATTGTATGTAGTGGATGGATCTCTTGTAATAATTCTATTTAGTTCTGGAATGGCATGTTAGCCCAGAGCATCAACCTTTAGAGCATTTCTTTTGCCTATATTGTAATCATTTGTTCGAACTGAGGAGTAATTTCATCCTTCACTCTTGTCATTTGTCATTAATCTTCTCTCTAAGTATCTACAATACCGTGCATCTATTGTGAAGGTGCCTGCTCACAGGAATGTTATAGGGTATACTTCCCTAAGGAAAACCTCCCTTGAGTAGGCAAAGTACTCGAAGTGCATATTGCCTGGTCTTGTTAAAAGTAGGCACCCCAGTATCTCCTCTACAGTTTGGCACGCCCGGTGGGACCCTTGCATTTCTGTGAGAGGTCGTGAGCATAATAAATAGTCCTTCTTCTATTATTTTTCCCTATGGCATCTTGCAAGTAGGTACATGACCCATACTTGAGCAGATAAGCAACATCTTCGTGTATACAGGAGCCTTAAAAAATCATGTTTACCTTCGAATAGTAAAAACCTAGATCCCCTCTACCCTCTTTGAATTTATCTATTGATTTGGGTGCGACCCCACAGTCAACGGAAAAGCATAGGAGAACATTAGATTTCTCCTTAGATACGTAAGAGGAAACACTAGTGCCAATGGAGGATCTCCCTCACTTACTCTCTAGACTGAATATTAAGTTCCCTACCTTTAAGGGACAAGCTTATGAGGATGCTAATGATAATGTGAGGAGATTCATCTCCCTATGCCGTGGATGAGGTCTACAGAATAGAGAGGATGCAATGCTGGTACTATTCCCAACCACATTGGAAGGCCTTGCTGACAAATGGTACAACCAATATGTAGGTGGCCATTTTGCTACATCGGAGGCTCTGAAGACAGCGTTCTCACAGACATTTCGACCAAGTGACAAGTCGGAAAGTCTCTAGATCAGCTAGAGATCTTAAGACTAAGATCAGGTGAATCCTTTCACAAACTTCACACTAGGACAAAAGCACTTGTTGCATGTCTTCCACATGCTCTAGGTGATTTCCTGGTTACAAAATGGATAGAAAAAGCTGTGCCCAGGTCATCTCAGCAGAAGCTACGTGAGTCTCTTAGATTGGATGCAACCCTTAATTATTTTGTTGCAGCGGCATCATGCATTGAAGAAGCTAGGCAACATTTTGAAGGGGATACACAACCAAACTATGCAGTAGAACTCGACCCTATTGGGCAACTGATGAAAGAATTGGGGGCATTGAGAATGCAGCAAAATCACCAAGAAGAGAAGTTCTTGCCACCGCCGTCACGTCTCACTGATGATGAAGGAGCCCAACTTCGTCAAAAATTAGAAGATTTCCGGACCGCCCAGGATATAAGAAGGTAGATTTGGTGTACAATATGTAACAACAGTGGACATTCCAATGCTAATTGTCCTAACAGGGTAAGTTGTCATTGTGGAAAGGATGGCCATGAAGCTAGACATTGTTACTACCTCAAGGGTACACAACAACGAGGTAACCCTCAACTTCTGGATTCATATTATGCAAGTACTTCAAAGGCACCTAATAGAGAAGACAATAGTCCAACGAAGCCTAGATATAATAGGCCATTGATGCGTTATCGCTCTGGTGAGTATGGCCATATGCAAAATAGGTGTTCCCTTCCAGAAGATGCACCTCCTTGTCAACATTGTCCAGAGGCTCAGGATCATTATACCAAAGATTGCCTAAGAATCCTCCCTGCTCCAATTCACATGATTGCAGTCTCCCCACAAGTAGAAGGTATGACCAATCAAGCTTAGGTTGTTTCATCTTCTTCAATGCCCATTATGACTAGAGCCAGACAAGCCGCAGCAACTTGTAGATAGGAACAACAAAGACTCCAGGATAGAGAGGAGGAAACGAAGGCTAGGTGGAAGGGCCAAGCAGATGTTGAAGGAACTTATGAAACGACTGCTACTTCACTAAGGGACCAACCAACAATTCTGCAAGAAGACACACATGTGGTAAACCTTGACAAGATCTTGAAAGGTATTCATCACAAGGTTAATCTGTACGAACTCATAAAGATGGATTCCAAAATAAGGAGTGACTTATTAAAGATTATACACTCTCCTCACTTGAGCCAACCACCTAGCATAGATGGTTTCATGGTTGATTCTCCCCCTGCACCCCTGGCAGACAACCAAAGCTCAAGGTTATCTATTTTTATAAAGGATGAAGCTCTCATAGGTGTGATCATAGATGGAGGCTCTGGCAAAAATTTGATGCCAGATTTCACAATGAGGACACTTAATATGAACCCCACTAAGATTGCACCATTCCCAGTTACACTAGCAGATCAACATCGGGTTGCACCACTTGGCATTATTGAAAAGGTAGTGATGATAGTACAGGGTTGTCACTTTTTTCTAGATTTTGTTGTTATTGCACTGCCACAAGAGACTCCTTACCCTTTACTCCTGGGAACGCCTTGGCTAAGTCAAGAAAAAGCTTTGTAAGATTGGTGGAAAAACAAACTCTAGATTTCAACAAACACCAATAGCCAACTGCAACTACATTTGGAAGAAGGATTCGACTAGGGGAAAGCTATTGGGTATAATGTGGACACTTAGGTAATGCCCTCTTTACCCCAAGAAGAAGATACATTATTGAATTGGATGATGGAAAGTACAAAGTGTTGCAGAGTGGAAATCAATGAAATAGAGGAAGAAGTTGCGGATGAAGGAGTTCACAAGGAGTTAGAGAATGAGAGTTTGAACTTGAATACAAAAATTGAAGGGGCAACAAATATAGAAGTATTAGGGAAGGAAAGTTATGAGCCTATATGCACAGAAGATCTCCCCTTTTTGGATATACCTCAAGGATGGACCAGAGAACATATTGCAGAGTGTAAGCTAAAGCCCACTCGTGCATACAATGGAGAGGATTTTTCAAATAAGACTAGTCCTAAAACACTTGTTCAAAAAGTAAATCTAGGAGATGAAGAGAACCCTCAAGTAGTCCACTTGGCCTCTTGGCTATTATCCCCGTTTATTGCAGAAGGTAACCTCTTTACTTTCTCCTTATAAAAATGTATTCGCATGGTCCTACAAAGATCTAACAGGGATAGGAGAGGAGCTTGGATTACACCGATACCCTTAGTAGAGGGAGAAACGCCTGCAAGAATTGGCCGTATTGACTCAATCCAAAGTATGCAGAGGCGGTAAAGTTTGAAATTACAAAACTAGAAAAAGCACATATAATTGTTCCAGTAGACCATTCTAGATGCCTTTCTTCTATGGTTATTGTACGCAAGTAAAATAGTGGAAAAATAAGATTCTGCATTGATTTTCGTGCCTTGAATAAGGTAACTATTCAAGATGGATTTCCTCAACCCTTCATAGAGCAAGTACTTGAGGAAGTAGCCAGACACACTTTGTATAGCTTCCTGGATGGTTTTAGTGGCTACAATTAGATAGTGATCCATCTTGATGATAGGGACAAAACAACCTTGTTACTCCATGGGGTACGTATGTCCATACCCGCATGGCTTTTGGCTTGAAAAATGCACCAGATTCGTTTAATAGAACAATTTATTTGATATTGGGCAAATGGTTAACAACCTTTTTGTGCATTTTCATGGATGAATTTTCAATGTTTTGAGGCACAGATAGAAGAGCAACAGTTCAAGATTTCTATGATCATTTGGAAAACCTAAAGGAAATCTTTGAGCAATGTCTTAGAAAAGGTTTGAAGTTAAATCCTACTAAATGTCACTTTTTGGTCACTAAAGGCACTCTTCTTGGTCACATAGTATCTGCTAAAGGGATAAAGGTTGACCTAGCAAAGGTTAATACTATCCTTTCCATGCCTATACCACAAACCCCAAAGGAAGTGCAAAGTTTTTTGGGCCATGTACGATACCATAGAAGATTTATAGGAATGTATTCCGAAATAGCTAAGCCCTTTTCAAGGCTTAACAGTAAAAAGGTTTCCTTCTCATGGAGTCTTGAAGCTTAGAAAGCATTTTGTGAACTAAGATTGAGGCTATGTACTGCTCCACTTTTAAGTGTTCCTAATTGGTCATTAGAGTTTAAGGTGCATACAGATGCCAGTCTTCATGTTGTTGGTGCGGTTTTGGCTCAACCATCATCACACAAGGTTGATAGACCTATCTCCTATGCCAGCAGACTACTTACCAAGGCAGAAAGGAACTACCATATGACCGAAAGGGAAGGTTTGGCTATTGTATTTTCTCTTCAAAAATTTCAGCATTACCTTCTAGGTGTAACTTTTATAGTCATATCGGACCATCAGCCATTGAAGTACTTGATAAACGAGCCTAGAGTGGCTAGAAGGGTTTGGTGATGGTTATTCGTGTTTCAACAATTCAACTTTGATATTCATATTAAGCCAGGAGGAGAGCACTACATGGTCGATCAAGTATGCAAGACTGCAATGAGCAAGAAGGCAACAAGTGTTAATGATGAAGTGGTGAATAGTAATCTCTTCCTATTAGCAACTCAGCCTAATTGGTATGATGGAATTCTCCATTTTCTCACTATTGGAAAACTCCCAGAACACTTAACACCTATAGAAAAGAGAATATTACTCCTTAAAACCAAAGTGTACTCACTTATAAATGGGAATTTATATAGATATTGTCAGGATGGTATCTTGAGAAAGTGTGTTGATCGAGAGGAGGTAAACCTTTTGCTTGAGACAGCACACAGTGAAGCGCATCTAAAGGTAGAGAATTTGTCTCATACAATCATCCACAAAGGACTATGGTGGCCTCATATTTACTGGGACGCAACGAAGTTTGCTAAAGAATGTGACATCTGCCAAAGATGTGCTCCTA
>CM035412.1:160887285-160994785 GCA_020310875.1 Ceratopteris richardii
CTAGGAGATGAAGAGAACCCTCAAGTAGTCCACTTGGCCTCTTGGCTATTATCCCCCTTTGTTGCAGAAGGTAACCTCTTTACTTTCTCCTTATAAAAATGTCTTTGCATGGTCCTACAAAGATCTAACAGGGATACGAGAGGAGCTTGCATTACACCGATACCCTTAGTTGAGGGAGAAACGCCTGCAAGAAGTAGGTCGTATTGACTCAATCCAAAGTATGAAGAGGCGGTAAAGTTTGAAATTACAAAACTAGAAAAAGCACATATAATTGTTCCAGTAGACCATTCTAGATGGCTTTCTTCTATGGTTATTGTACCCAAGAGAAATAGTGGAAAAATAAGAGTCTGCGTTGATTTTCGTGCCTTGAATAAGGTAACTATTCAAGATGGATTTCCTCAGCCCTTCATAGAGCAAGTACTTGAGGAAGTAGCCGGACACACTTTGTATAGCTTCCTGGATGGTTTTAGTGGCTACAATTAGATAGTGATCCATCCTCATGATAGGGACAAAACAGCCTTGTTACTCGATGGGGTACTTATGTCTATACCCACATGGCTTTCGGCTTGAAAAATGCACCAGCTTCGTTTAATAGAACAATGTATTTGATATTGGGCAAGTGGTTAACAACCTTTTTGTGCATTTTCATGGATGAATTTTCAATGTTTTGAGGCACAGATAGAAGAGCAACAGTTCAAGATTTCTATAATCATTTGGAAAACCTAAAGGAAATCTTTGAGCAATGTCTTACAAAAGGTTTGAAGTTAACTCCTGCTAAATGTCACTTTTTGGTCACTAAAGGCACTCTTCTTGGTCACATAGTATCTGCTAAAGGGATAAAGGTTGACCTAGCAAAGATAATGCTATCCTTTCCATGCCTATACCACAAACCCCAAAGGAAGTGCAAAGTTTTTTGCGCCTTGTAGGATACCATAGAAGATTTATAGGAATGTATTCCGGAATAGCTAAGCCCTATTCAAGGCTTAACAGTAAAAAGGTTTCCTTCTCATGGAGTCTTGAAGCTTAGAAAGCATTTTGTGAACTAAGATTGAGGCTATGTACTGCTCCACTTTTAAGTGTTCCTAATTGGTCATTAGAGTTTCATGTGCATACAGATGCCAGTCTTCATGCTGTTGGTGCGGTTTTGGCTCAACCATCATCACACAAGGTTGATAGACCTATCTCCTATGCCAGCAGACTACTTACAAAGGTAGAAAGGAACTACCATATGACCGAAAGGGAAGGTTTGGCTATTGTATTTTCTCTTCAAAAGTTTCAGCATTACCTTCTAGGTGTACATTTTATAGTCATATCAGACCATCAGCCCTTGAAGTACTTGATAAACGAGCCTAGAATTGGCTAGAAGGGTTTGGTGATGGTTACTCCTATTTCAACAATTCAACTTTGATATTCATATTAAGCCAGGAGGACAGCACTACATGGTGGATCAAGTATGCAAGACTGCAATCAGCCAGAACGCAACAAGTGTTAATGATGAACTGGTGAATAGTAATCTCCTCCTATTAGAAACTCAGCCTAATTGGTATGATGGAATTCTTCATTTTCTCACTACTGGAAAACTCCCAGAACACTTAACACCTATAGAAAAGAGAATATTACTCCTTAAAACCAAAGCGTACTCACTTATAAATGGGAATTTATATAGATATTGTCAGGATGGTATCTTGAGAAAGTGTGTTGATCGAGAGGAGGTAAACCTTTTGCTTGAGACAGCACACAGTCAAGCGCATCTAAAGGGGGAGAATTTTTCTCATACAATCATCCACAAAGGACTATTGTGGCCTCATATTTACTGGGACGCAATGAAGTTTGCTAAAGAATGTGACATCTGCCAGAGATGTGCTCCTAGGCCAACCAGATTGAATTTCCAACCATTAGTCATATCTACAGGATGGCTCCCATTCGAATGATGGGGTCTTGATTTTATTGGACCAATTAGTCCAAATGTTCAACCTAGGGATAAGAAGTATATTTCCATGGCCACATGTTATGCAACTAAATGGATAGAGTCTAAAGCTACTATGGACTGCACAGCCTTAACAGTAGCTAAGTTTTTGTATAAACATATTTTCTCAAGATTTGGTTGCCCATTGGAAATCACGTGATAGAGGCACACATTTTCTAAATCAATTGCTCCAATTTATACTTGACAGGACAAGGTTTTTCATAAAAAGTCTTCTGCCTACTATCCAAAGGGCAAATGGCTAAGTAGAAAGCTCCAATAATATTTTGATTGGGTTGCTACACAAATTATCTTTTGAACATCAAAGCTTTTGGCCACAAGCAATTGATCAGTGCAATTTGGGCTTTCACAACTACAAGAAGGGTACCACTAGCGAGAGTCCATTTCGTTTAGTATATGGAAAAGAGGCATTGGCACCATTCGAATTTATTATCAAGAGAGAAATTGGAGCCAGAACCATTGGATTGAACCTCCCATTAGGAGACTGGTTGCATTAGAAGAATACAGAGAAGGAGCAATGCAAAAACTTCAGATAACACAAGAAGAGCACAAAAGATTGCACGACACATATCTTAGGTCTAATGAAGTACAAGAAGGATCCTTGGTTTTGGTGCATCAAATTCTAGCAGTTTCAACCAAATTGGCACCCAAATGGGTTGGACCATACAAGGTGATAAAGGTATTACTACACGGTGCATCTAGAGGATTTGCAGGGTGAGAGGACACTACTAGTCAATATCTCGAGGGTGAAGAATTACCTGAATTAACTCAAGATGGAAAAACTTCATTCACTCTACATACCATATTTCCTTTAGTGTTTGCAGTTTATTTTCATCTTATTTAATAATCAAATAAAGGAGTAGTTTCACGGGGACGGTGCAAAGACTTGATGTGGGGGTCTGCAGCACGGAAAACTTCTAGCACATTCTCTCTCTCTCTCTCTCTCTCTCTCTCTCTCTCTCTCTCTCTCTCTCTCTCTCTCTCTCTCTCTCTCTCTCTCTCTCTCTCTCTCTCTCTCTCTCTCCTCCCTCCCTCCCTCCCTCCCTCCCTCCCTCCCTCCCTCCCTCCCTCCCTCCCTCCCTCCCTCCCTCCCTCCCTCCCTCCCTCCCTCCCTCCCTCCCTCCCTCCCTCCCTCCCTCCCTCCCTCCCTCCCTCCCTCCCTCCCTCCCTCCCTCCCTCCCTCCCTCCCTCCCTCCCTCCCTCCCTCCCTCCCTCTCTCTCTCTCTCTCTCTCTCTCTCTCTCTCTCTCTCTCTCTCTCTCTCTCTCTCTCTCTCTCTCTCTCTCTCTCTCTCTCTCTCTCTCTCTCTCTCTCTCTCTCTCTCTCTCTCTCTCTCTCTCTCTCTCTCTCTCTCTCTCTCCAGCCCCCCACCGACAGTGCCCCCCACTCCCTCCTGCACCTGTCCATAGCCCCTAGACCAGTCCCACATTCCCCCGCCCCCCTCTCTCCCCTCTTTCTCTCTATCTATCTATCTATCTATCTCTCTCTCTCTCTCTCTCACAGTGAGCCCTTACTGGGTGGTCTAAAGGTATGGATTTATGCTATTTGATGATGATGCTAAAACAAAGCCCCAACCATGACAAATATGAATGGTGTTTATTGTGTAACAAAGCTAGTAAGGATTGAGAGATTTAGAGCTCTTTCTTGATTCTATGGGTGGTGGTGCATGGCCGTTCTTAGTTGGTGGAGTGATTTGTCTAGTTAATTCCGTTAAGAAAAAGACCTCACCTTGCATACAAAAGTGATAGTAAAAAGTATAAACAAATAAATGAGTGTTGCGGCAAAACATTTGTGATGACAAAGCCATGAATGCCTATTTTTGAGGATCAAAATTCAATCTGGTGGCCAGAACCATATTTGACCTACCCCTCAAATTTTGGGGCAATCAACCGACACATATTCAGTGAACATGGGAAATTGGCAAGGCCCTCTTGGCCTATTGAAGCCTATAAAAGCAATGGACTAGGACTCATTGGTGTACGTATCTTATCTTCGGCATCTCTTTTGGTCTACTCTTTGCACTTTCTGGCTACAAGCCTACTATTGGAAGTCACTCTGTGGTAAGGATACAGAGCGTGGCTTCCTAGTGGAGAGCTAATAGCACCATAGTGTGAAAGAGTGGCTTGATTTTGTCATTCTATGTGATTTAATGGTTTTTCCTTAGAGTAGGTTGTCATACCTTTGTACTGATCAGTGCAAGTCTTTGTCTAGTTGTGTTTATTGTATGTATTGGATGGATCTCTTGTATTGATTCTATTTAGTGCTAGATGGCATGTTAGCCCAGAACATCAACCTTTAGAGCATTTCTTTTGCCTATACTGTAATCATTTGTTCGAACTAAGGAGTGGTTTCCTCCTTCACTATTGTCATTTGTCATTAATCTTCTCTATGAGTATCTACAATACCGTGCATCTATTGCCAACATGCCTGCTCACAGGAATGTTAAAGGGTATACTTCCCTAAGGAGAACCTCACTTGATTAGGTGAAGTATTCGAAGTGCATATTGCCTGATCTTGTTGAAAGTAGGCACCCCAATACCTCCTCTATAGTTTGGCATGCCCGGTGGTATCCGTGCATTTGTGTGAGAGTTCCTGAGCATAGTAAATAGTCCTTTTTCCATTATTTTTGCCCTATTGCATCTTGCAAGTAGGTACATGACCCATACTCGAGCAGATAAGGAGCCTCTTCGTGTATAGAGGGGCCTTAAAAAATCATCTTTACCTTCGAATATTAAACCTAGATCCCCTCTACCCTCTTTGAATTTATCTATTGATTTGGGTGCGACACCATTGTCAAAGGAAAAGCATAGGAGAACATTAGATTTCTCCTTAGGTACATCAAAGGAAACACCAGTGCCAATGGAGGATCTCTCTCACTTACTCTCTAGAATAAATATCAAGTTCCCTACCTTTAAGGGACAAGCTTACGAGGATGCTGATGATCATGTGAGGAGATTCATCTGCCTATGCCGTGCATGAGGTCTAGAGAATAGAGAGGATGCAATGCTGGTACTATTCTTATCCACATTGGAAGGCCTTGCTGACAAATGGTACAATGAATATGTAGATGGCCATTTTGCTACATGGGAGCCTCTGAAGGCGGCGTTTTCACAAAGTAACAATCTCTAGCTTCATGGCCATCCTTTCCACAAAATTGACAACTTACCCTGTTAGGACAATTAGCATTGGAATGTCCACTGATATTATGCGAGTACTTCAAATGCACCTAATAGAGAAGAGAATCATCCAACGAAGCCTAGATATAATAGGCCATTGACGTGTTATCGCTCTAGTGAGTATGGCCATATGCAAAATAGTTGTTCCCTTCCAGAAGATGCACCTCCTTGTCAGCATTGTCCAGAGGCTAAGGATCATTATACCAAAGATTGCCCAAGAATCTGCCATGCTCCAATTCACATGATTGCAGTCTCCCCACAAGTAGAAGGTATGACCACTCAGTCTTATGCGGTTTCATTTTCTTCAATGCCCATGATGACTAGAGCTAGACAATCGGCAGCAACCTGTAGAGAGGAACAACAAGGACTCCAAGATAGACAGGAGGAAACAAAGGCTAGGTGGAAGGGCCAAGCAGATATTGAAGGAGCTTATGAAAGGATTGCTACTTCACTAAGGGACCAACCAACAAGTCTGCAAGGAGACACACATGTGGTAAATGTTGAGAAGAGCTTGAAATGTATTTATCACAAGGTTAGTCTGTACGAACTCATAAAGATTGATTCAAAAATAAGGAGTGACTTATTAAAGATTATACACTACTCACTTGAGTCAACCACCTAGCATAGATGGTTTCATGGTTGATATTCCCCCTGCACCCCTAGCAGACTACCAAAGCTCAAGGTTATCTGTTTTTATAAAGGATGAAGCTCTCACATGTGTGATCATAGATGAGGCTCTGGCATCAATTTGATGCCAGATTTCACAATGAGGAAACTTAATTTGAACCCCACTAAGATTGCACTATTCACAGTTACACTAGCAGATCAACATCGGGTTGCGCCACTTGGCATTATTGAAAAGGTACATCTGATAGTACAAGGTTGTCACTTTGTTCTAAATTTTGTTGTTATTGCACTTCCACAGGAGACTTCTTACCCTTTACTCCTGGGAAGGCCTTGGTTAAGGCATGCAAAAGGTTTGCAAGATTGGGGGAAAAACAAACTGTGGATTTCAACAAACACCAATAGCCAACTACAACTACATTTCGAAAGGATTCACCTAAGGAAAGCTACTGGGTATACTATGGACACTCAGGTAATTCCCTCTTTACCCCAAGAAGAAGATACATTATTGAATTGGATGATGGAAAGTACAGTGTTGGACGATGGAAATCAATGAAATAGAGGAAGAAGTTGCGGATGAAGGAGTTCACAAGGAGTTAGAGAATGAGAGTTTGCACTTGAATACAAACATTGAAGGGGCAACAAATATAGAAGTATCAGGGAAGGAAATTTATGAGCCTAAATGCAGAGAAGATCTCCCCTTTTTGGATATACCTCAAGGATGGACCAGAGAACATATTGCAGAGTATAAGACAAATTCCACTCATGCATACAGTGGGGATGATTTCTCAAGTAAGACGAGTCCTAAAACACTTGTTCAAGAAGTAAATCTAGGAGATGAAGGGAACCCTCAAGTAGTCCACTTGGCCTCTTGGCTATCGCATTATCCCCCTTTACTGCAGAAGGTAACCTCTTTACTTTTTCCTTATAAAAATGTCTTCGCATGGTCCTACAAAGATCTAACAGGGATACCAAAGGAGCTTGGATTACACCGAATACCCTTAGTTGAGGGAGCCATGCCTACAAGAAGTAGGTCGTATCGACTCAATCCAAACTATCGAGAGGTGGTAAATTTGGAAATTACAAAACTAGAAGAAGCAGGTATAATTTTTCCAGTAGAACATTCTAGGTGGCTTTCTGCTATGGTTATTATACCCAAGAAAAATAGTGGAAAAACAAGAGTCTACGTTGATTTTGGTGCCTCGAATAAGGTAACTGTTCAAGATGGATTTCCTCAGCCCTTCACAGAGCAAGTACTTGAGGAAGTAGCCGGACAAACTTTGTATAGCTTCCTGGATGGTTTTAGTGGCTACAATCAGATAGTGATCCATCCTGATGATAGGGACAAAACAGCCTTTGTTACTCCATGGGGCATTTATGTCTATACCCGCATGGCTTTTGGCATGAAAAATGCACCAGCTTTGTTTAATAGAACAATGTATCTAATATTGGGCAAGTGGTTAACAACCTTTTTGTGCATTTTCATGGATGCATTTTCAGTGATTTCAGGCACAGATAGAAGAGCAGCAGTTCAAGATTTCCATGATCATTTGGAAAATCTAAAGGAAATCTTTGAGCAATGTCTCAGAAAAGGTTTCAAGTTAAATCCTGCTAAATGTCACTTTTTGCTCACTAAGGGCACTCTTCTTGGTCACATAGTATGTGCTAAAGGGGTAACGGTTGACCTAGCGTAGGTTACTGCTATCCTTTCCATGCCTATACCACAAACCCCAAAGGAAGTTCAAAGCTTTTTGGGCCATGCAGGATGCCATTGAAGATTTATAGGAATGTATTCCAAAATAGCTAAGCCCTTCTCAAGGCTTACCAGTAAAAAGGTTTCCTTCTCATGGAGTCCTGAAGCTGAGAAAGCATTTTGTGAACTAAAATTGAGGCTATGTACTGCTCCACATTTAAGTGTTCCTAACTGGTCATTAGAGTTTCATGTGCATACAGGTGCCAGTCTTCATGCTACTGGTGCGGTTTTGGCTCAACCATCATCACACAACATTGATAGACCTATCTCCTATGCCAGCAGACTGCTTACCAAGGCACAAAGGAACTACAATACGACTGAAAGGGAAGGTTTGGCTATTGTGTTTGCTCTTCAAAAGCTTCGGAATTATCTTCTAGGTGTACATTTTATAGTCATATCGGACCATCAGCCCTTGAAGTACTTGATAAACAAGCCTAGAGTGCTTGGAAGGGTTTGGTGATGGTTACTCCTGTTTCAAGAATTCAACTTTGATATTCATATTAAGCCACAAGGAGAGCACTACATGGCAACCCCCCATCCATAGTGCCCCTCAACTGCTCCTACACCGCCCACAGCCCCCCGCCTAGTCCCACAACCCCCTGCCCTCCTCTCTCTCTCTCTCTCTCTCTCTCTCTCTCTCTCTCTCTCTCTCTCTCTCTCTCTCTCTCTCTCTCTCTCTCTCTCTCTCTCTCTCTCTCTCTCTCTCTCTCTCTCTCTCTCTCTCTCTCTCTCTCTCTCTCTCTCTCTCTCTCTCTCTCTCTCTCTCTCTCTCTCTCTCTCTCTCTCTCTCTCTCTCTCTCTCTCTCTCTCTCTCTCTCTCTCTCTCTCTCTCTCTCTCTCTCTCTCTCTCTCTCTCTCTCTCTCTCTCTCTCTCTCTCTCTCTCTCTCTCTCTCTCTCTCTCTCTCTCTCTCTCTCTCTCTCCCTTGATCCGCCCACCTATAGTGCCCCCCCACTCCCTCCTACACCTGCCCAAGCCCCCCGCCCAGTCCCATAGCCCCCGGCCCTCCCTTTGTTCCTCTCTCTCTCTCTCTCTCTCTCTCTCTCTCTCTCTCTCTCTCTCTCTCTCTCTCTCTCTCTCTCTCTCTCTCTCTCTCTCTCTCTCTCTCTCCCTGCAGTCAGCCCTTACTGGGTGGTCTAAAGGTATGGATTATGCTATTTGATGATGATGCTAACAAAAAAAAGCACGAGCCATGACAAGAATGAATGGTGTTTATTGCTTAACAAAGCTAGTAAGGATTGAGAGATTGAGAGCTCTTTCTTGATCTTATGGGTGGTGGTGCATGGTGGTTCTTAGTTGGTGGAGTGATTTGTCTGGTTAATTCCGTTAAGAAAGAGTACTCAGCTTGCATTCAAAAGTGGCAGTAAAAAGTATAAACAAATAAATGAGTGTTGCCGCAAAACATTCATGATGACAAAGTCGTGAATGCCTATTTTTGAGGATCAAAATTAAAGCTCGTGGCTAGAACCATAATTTACCAACCCCTCAAATTTTGGGGCAATCAATCGCCGCATATTCAATAAATGTGGGAAATCGGCAAGGCCCTCTTGGCCTATTGAAGCCTATAAAAGCAATGGACTAGTACTCATTGGCATATGTATCTTATCTCCCACATCTCTTCTAGTCTACTCTTTACACTTTGTGGCTACAAGCCTACTGTTGGAAGTCACTCTGTGGTGAGGATACAGAGCGTGGGCTTCCCAGTGGAGGGCTAATAACACTATAGTGTGAAAGAGTGGCTTGATTTTGTCATTCGATGTGATTCATTGGTATTTCCTTAAAGCAGGTCTTCATACCTTTGTACTGATCAGTGCAAGTCTTTGTCTAGTTGTGTTCAATGTATGTATTGGATGGATCTCTTGTATTGATTCTGTTTAGTGCTAGAATGGCATGTTAGCCTAGAGCATCAACTTTTAGAGTATTTCTTTTGCCTATATTGTAATTATTTGTTCGAACTAAGGAGTGGTTTCGTCCTTCACTGTTGTCATTTGTCATTAATCTTCTCTCTGAGTATCTACAATACTGTGCATCTATTGCGAACATGCCTGCTCACAGGAATGTTAAAGGGTATACTTCTCTAAGGAGAACCTGCCTTGAGTAGGCGAAGTACTAGAAGTGCATATTGCCTGGTCTTGTTAAAAGTAGGCACCTGAGTACCTCCTCTACATAAAGGTAACTTTAAAAATATCTCAACTCAAATTCAAGTCAACGTAACCCCTATTGGTTTTTTGTCACATTCACATTATTTAGTAGTTCTACATCTTAGGATGCACAAAGGGTGCACAAGAAGTCCACTTGGAGATGATAATGGTCAAACTCATGATTTAGGTTCAAGTTGAAGAAGTCAATACAAAAAAATAGATAAGATCTAATTCTCCACTCATAAATATAAATGTATAGATGACCTTGATGTATATTGAAGAAAAAAATTCAATTGGTAATCTAGATTACATTCACGTTAACATGTTATGATGGACTATTCAAGTGAATAAATGTATTTGACGGGAGACTATTCAAATATCATATGTAGCTTCAAGCATGAATGGCCTCATAGGTATACTCACAGATACCCGTGTTCACTCAAATCAGTATTTGTCTTTGATCCTATGGAATGAACTTGAGAGCTTTAGGCCACTCAAACTGAACTACAAAACCTTAATAGTGCGACATATCCCTTGCAGAATACTCGCTTCTAGTCTAAGAATAAATGTCTCCAAGAAAAACTACTCATTACCTTCAGTAGACACACATAGACTATTCACTCTAGACATGATTTCTCTTAGAATATGTAGAGTCGACAGCAGAGAGCAGCACATTGAGCCAAATTTATAAGACCATATTAGATCTTTAAAAAGTGAAAGATTACAATGAATGGATAAACTTATGAATAGGAATTCTCTAATAGGGCCTCTTTTCGAGTGAAATAATTCATTTTGAACTTTCTGAATTTCATTGTGGAGATAATGCTCAGAATGAATAATTAGGTCATTTTATGCATGTCAGAGAATTTTTGGGTTGACAAGTTTCATATTCTCTCTCTAGACCTTATTCACATCATGTTTTCTAGTGGAATTTTGAAGGTGAAAATGAAAGAATTAAGAAAAACTCTCTCTATGAGAGAAAGGTAGAGCAAGTATAAGAGAACAAAAGTGCCTAAGTGAAACTTTTGTGAAACATGTTTTAAGTACCTTGTTCAGGGTCCTACATTTAGTTCATTGTAAGAAAATGCCTTTACTTTACTCTCTCTCTCTCTCTCTAGAATTTTGAAACTTGCAGGGCTCAAAAGTGGCATTTGGAGGTGGATTTGGACCTCGGACGTCTCTAACACTATCCTGCAGATTGAAAAATTGAATAAAAGTGTCTCACAAGCTTGAGCTAATTCCTCACCATTTTTGAGTTAGAAGGCTTTGAAAATTGCCATTTTCCAACACTTAAAAAAAAACGAGGGCTTATCTAATTCTATTCAAATCCATGATTCTGATGCTCGCATGTCACCATGTCTAATTATGGATATTTTTGGATATGTATTTTCAGTGTTTTTCTCCTATTTTTGATAGGTACGCTAAAAAAAAGAAAGCACACTATGATCGCATGGCTTTTTGTTGAAGTTTTGGAGAAACTCGACTTTTTTCCAAAGTTTGTGGATCGCACACTTCTTTGGGAGGGCAATGATCAAATCAAACTCTCATATAGGGAGACCTGCACATCAACATAGGGGATGCACAGAAATTGGAGAATTACCTTGTGATTGAGAGTGAGAGTGAGATTGAGAGTGAGAGTGAGAGTGAGAGTGAGAGTGAGAGTGAGAGTGAGAGTGAGAGTGAGAGTGAGAGTGAGAGTGAGAGTGAGAGTGAGAGTGAGAGTGAGAGTGAGAATGAGAGTGAGAGTGAGAGTGAGAGTGAGAGTGAGAGTGAGAGTGAGAGTGAGAGTGAGAGTGAGAGTGAGAGTGAGAGTGAGAGTGAGAGTGAGAGTGAGAGTGAGAGTGAGAGTGTGATTGAGAGTACGAGTGTGAATGCGATTGTGATAGCTCGAGGGTGGTCGGGAGGTTGAGGCGTCGTCAATAAGCCATTGTCCAAAGCTGTTGTAACCATTGATTCACATCTATAATATCACTATTCTTCCTTCTCTGTGTCATATTTCTTTCTACTCTTCTGCATCAGATTTTCTCTTACCTTGTGCAATCTTTGCGTTCTTCTTTCCTCTATTATTTTTGAGTGATCGAAAGATTTTGATTTGGGATAGATTGTGATTGAGGAAATGCTACAAGTGGTATCAGAGTAGAATCAATCCTCCCGAATGATGGAAGGTCTAACACAAAAGATTCGTGAACAAGAGGAGCTTATTCAGAAGCTTCTTGGAGAATTTCATAAAGAACAAGGCAGAAATCAACCAGAAGGAGCAACAAATTTGTTTGTGGAGCTGAACGATGAAGTAGATGAAGGTGCGGGAACATCTAGTAACCTCGCGAGAAACAAAAACGCAATTATGAAGATATGGAACCAAGTGATTTTGCCCTTAACCAAGTCTTCAAGAAGGCAAAGTTGAATGATTTTGATGGTGAGAAGAAGAGTGGCGAGAATCTTGAGGCATGGATTGAAGTACTGGAGGATTTCTTTGATCTTTGAAAATTTAGTGAAGGTTCCAAGGCAAAACTTGGGATCCTACACCTGTGTGGGATCGCGAAGCTATGGTGGAAGTCGTATATGCAGACTCGGACGCGTTCTGGTCTAGTTATATGGAAGGAGTCTAGAGAACAAGCTAAAAAACGCTATTGCTCTCCACACTACCATATGGAGAAGAAGATGGAGTTTTATAATTTCCGACAACACGAAAGTGATAAGCATAGCATATATGTTGATGAGTACAAAGAGAATTTCCTATGTCTTCATAAATATGCATTAGATGTTAGTGGTAACGCTCTAAAGAGTAAATTTATTGAAGGTGTTTGTGAGGAACTTCGCTATCAAGTCAAGGGATCTCGATGCATTGATTTTCTTGATGCTCTTGCGATGGCCGAGAACTTTGAGAAGATGGAGAAGTTCAATTTGCTAAAGGAAAATAGAAGCAGATTCATTGCAATGGGACATAGGCCATAAAGACCTGTTGCAATGAACATGAGCAATTCAAATAAGACTCCATCTTTAAATAACAAAGGCAAGAATCCTGCTCAGGTGGAAAATCAAAGGAGGTGTCAACCAATCGAGTGGAAACAAGAACCTAATTTTATTGAGAGGGCAAAAATACTTGGTCTATGTTTTCATTGAGGGGAGCAAGGGCATCGAACATATGATTGCCCGAATAAGGCAGTCTTTCGACCCACACAATAAAAAATGATAAACATCATCGAGGAGGGTACAATTATTGAGGAAGCAGATGATGGAGGTAAGTGCCTTGACTCTAATTTATGTTGCATGGTGGTTAGTTCTTTCCCAAAGGCTTTTGTAATCACGATTCCGGGTATGATTTCTACGCATAAAATCAGATTTTTTATCGATTCAGGTAGTACCCATTGTTTTCTATCTTTCAAATTGGTACAGAATCTAGTGATAGCCCTAAATATGCAGATAACCAAACTTGTAGAGATGGCCAATGGATGATTACACTACACGAAAGGATATATTGAAAACCTTGAATTTGCTCTTTCTTATAGATGCTTTTCTGGAAGTTTCCATGTAATTGAGATGAAACAGAGTGATGCAATCATAGGCATCTATTGGTTAGTTAAAAATTCTGCGATGATTAATTGTGAACAAAGAAAGATCACTCTAAAGCTAGATGATGAATCTATTCATATTCTAGGTGATGCCTATAGCCCTAAACCTATCCTTATTTCTGCTATGTAGATAATTAAAGGTATACATGATGGTTGTAGAACATTTATAGTGTATGTAAACAACGTGCATGAAGAAGATAATGAGGAAAGTGTTCTAAATTATGTAGAAAATCTTTTGAAAGAATACGCAGATGTATTTCTAGAAGATTTGCCTAGTATACCTCCACCTAGGCAGATTGACCATGCCATTGACCTATATCCAGGGAGTGAACCATATTCTAGAGCACCTTATAGATTTAACATCGATGAATTCAAGGAGCTTAAGATTCAATTAGATGGTCTTCTGAAGAAAGGCTTGATAAGACGGAGTGTCTCACCTTGGGGTGCACCTGTTTCATTTCAAAAGAAGAAAGATAGCTCTTATAGATTATGCATTAACTATAGGGGTTGAATAAAAGAACAATAAATAATAAGTATCAACTCCCTCACATAGATGACTTATTAGGTCAATTAAGTGGAGCAACTGTATTCACTAAGGTTGACTTAAGATCTGGATATCACCAAATTAGGATCAAAACAGAGGATATTCCTAAGACAGCTTTCCGAACATGAGATGGTCACTATGAGTTTACTGTTCTACCTTTTGGATTAACAAATGCTCTTGCCACATTTATGTGCTTGATGAATAATATTTTTCACGATTACCTGGATGGATTCATCTTAGTATTTCTTGATGATATATTTGTATGCTCTAAAGATGATTATGAGCATGTGGTACATCTCAACAAGACTTTGCAAGTCTTAGAGAACACAAATTGTATGGGAAAAAGAGTAAGTGTTTCTTTGCTAAGGATAAACTTGTGCATCTAGGAAGAGTAATATCAAAAGAAGGAATCATTATAGATGAAGATAAAGTAAAAACAATAGTTGATTGGCCGATTCCTAAGATTGTAAGGGATGTTAGAAGTTTTCTTGGGTTGGCACAATATGAAACAGCACATATTAAGGATTTTTCTAATATAGCTACTCCCCTCACATAATTGACTAAAAATAATGTAGGATTTGCGTGAAGTGATGCCTGTCAAAAATCATTTGAAACATTGAAACAAAAAGTCATTGAAAATTGTTTTTTGAAAATACCAGAAATGGGAAAGCCTTTTCTGGTTGCATCTGATGCAACTGGTAGTCAGATAGGATGTGTTCTTTCACAAAATGGCAGGGTGGTCGCATATGAGTCCAAAAAACTAAGAAAACATGAACTTAACTATCCTACTCATGATTTAGAAATGCTTGTTGTTGTGCATGCACTTAAGCATTGGAGACATCTATTGTTAGGGATTAAGTTTGAATTCAAAACAGATCATCAGAGTCTAAAATACATTTTCACACAACCATTTCTTAACAACAGGCAGAAGCGTTGGATTGAATTATTAAGTGAGTATGATTTTGACATTAAGTATCTGGCTGGTAAGGAAAATAAGGTTGTTGATGCATTGAGTCGGAGACCTTTGTGTAATCTTGTTTCTGTAATAAATTCTGATTTTCTCAATCCAATTCAAGAAGAGATAAAACAGGATCCTTTTTATGCACCTATTTTGAATTCTTTGATTGCAAACAAGGGATCAATGTATGAGGAAAAATTTCATTTGTAGAATGGAACATTGTATTGTAACAATCGGCTATGCATATCTTCTGAATCTCCATTAAAAGTTAAAATATTGCATGATTGTCATGATACAACTTTTTCTACACATGCAGGTTATTCAAGGACCTATGTTAAAACAAAGTATTCTTACTTTTGGCCATGTATGAAGCGGGATATTAGAAAATATGTAAGTGAATGCTTGAAGTGCCAACAGGTGAAATCTGACTTTAAGAGGATGTCTAGAATGCTTCAACCTTTGGATGTTCCAAATCAAAAGTGGGAGTCTATTTCTATGGACTTTATCACTAAGCTACCTATGAGCAGAAGTAAGCATGATACCATTTTTGTTGTAGTCAATCGGCTTACCAATGTGGCACATTTCTTTCCTATGAAAAAGATTGATACTGCATTGAATGTTGCAAGAATCTTTGTAAAAGAAATTTTTTGATTGCATGGAATGCCTAAAAGCATAATTTTTTATAGAGATTCTAGATTTACATCACCATTTTGGAGAGCAACATTTGAATCGATTGGAACTCAACTTCGTATGAGTACAGCTTTCCATCCACAAACTGATGGGGAAACCGAGAGGGTTAACAGGGTAGTTGAAGATATGTTGCGTATCTATGTGAATGAAAAGCACGATAATTGGAGTGAATATTTACCCTTGGTTGAGTTTGCATACAATAGTGCATGGCATGCATCTATAAAAATGACTCCGTTTGAAGCTATGTACGGTTATAATTGTTTGACTCCACCTTCATTTTTGGGTTTTCCAAATAAAGGAGAAGTGTCCAAAGAAATGCTTGATAAAATGGATGAAGAACTTGGGAAAATTAAGAAACACATAAAAGAAGCTGAGAAAATACAAAAGAAATTCTATGATCTAAAGAGAAGACCACTTGAATTTCAAGTTGATGATATGGTATTTCTTAAAGTTAATCCTCACTGATCTAACTTGTTTCTAGGGAAGGATCACAGACTTTCTCCTCGATATGCAGGTTCTTTTAAAGTTTTGAAAAAAATTTGGATCTCTTGCTTATTTGTTGGAATTATCTTAACATTTAAATGTGCATCCTATATTTCATGTTAGCTTACTTAAAAGATATGTATCTAATGTTTCTCATGTTTTGCAGGACAATTATAAGCTGAAAGATGATGGCTCTTTTGAGCTTCAACCTGAAATAATATTAGACAGAAAGGAAAGATTTCTTAGAAATAGATCTATAGTAGAAATTTTGGTGAAATGGCACTCATACCCAGTAGAAGGTTTGAGTTGGGTGAACTTGGACTATTTTCTAAAACAGTATCCTTCTTTCCAACTTTGAGGACAGAGTTCTTAAAGGGGGAAGAATTGTAATAGGCCTCTTTTCTAGTGAAATAATTCATTTTGAACTTTCTGAATTTCATTGTGGGGATAATTCTTAGAATGAATAATTAGGTCATTTTATGCATGTAGGAAAAATTTTGGTTTGACAAGTTTCATATTCTCTCTCTAGACCTTATTCGCATCATGTTTTCTAGTGGAATTTTGAAGGTGAAGATGAAAGAATTAAGGAAAACTTTGTATGAGAGAAAGGTAGAGCAAGTATAAGAGAATAAAAGTGCATGTGTGAATTTTTTGTGAATCATGTACCTCGTTCACGGTCCTACATTTAGTTCATTGTAAGAAAATGCCTTGATTTTACTCTCTCTCTAGAATTTTGAAATTTGTAGCGCTCAAAAAAGGCATTTGGAGGTGGATTTGGACCTCGGACGTCTCTATCACTATGGTGCAAATTGCAAGATTGAACAAAAGTGTTTGTCACAAGCTTAAGTTAATTCCTAGGCTTTGAGAAGCACCATTTTCCAACACTTAAAAAAAACGAGGGCTTATTAAATTCTATTTGAATTCGTGATTCTGATGCTCATGTGTCACCATGTCTAATTATGGATATTTCAGATATGTCATTTTCGTGTTTTTCTCCTATTTTGGATAGGTACGCTAAAGAAAGAAAGCACACTATGATCGCATGGCTTTTTGCGAAAGTTTTGGAGAAACTCGAATTTTTTTTTAATTTGGTGGATCTCACACTTCTTTGGGAGGGCAGCAATCAAACTCTGATATAGGGAGACCTGCGCATCAACACAATGGATGCACAGAAATCTGAGGATTACCTTGTGATTGAGAGTGAGAGTGAGAGTGAGAGTGAGAGTGAGAGTGAGAGTGAGAGTGAGAGTGAGAGTGACAGTGAGAGTGAGAGTGAGAGTGAGAGTGAGAGTGAGAATGAGAGTGTGATTGAGACTGCGACTGTGATAGCTCGAGGGTGGTCGGGAGGTAGAGGCTTTGTCAAGAAGCTATTGTCCAAAGCTATTGTAACCATTGATTCACATCTATAATATCGGAATTCTTCCTTCTCTATATCATATTTGTTTCTACTCTTCCACATCAGATTTTCTCTTACCTTGTGCAATCTCTGTGTTCTTCTTTCCTCTGTTATTTTTGAGTGATCGAAAGATTGTGATCGGGGATAGATTGTGATTAAGGAACCGCTACAAATTCTCTCTCTACACTTGGAGCTAACTAGGTCCTTGACTCACAAAATAGAGAGTGGGATATGGCTACTCTAAGTTTGAAGAGAACATTCAAGAAAGAAGGGAGCCTTCTTAGCAAGAGACCTACTAGATTACTCAAATTCCTAAAGTGATAAATAAAAGTGGATATATACAATCCAAATTACTTGGTTTGTATAGGATTCCCGGGAAGATAGGATGCTATTTTCCCAAAACAATAGGATTTTTCATACCTAGGTGTGATATGGGATCAATTGGGACACATGAGAGGGATTTATACTTGACTTTTTTGCACGAGTTCTTGTGCTCAGATCCTTGCTTTAAGATGCTCCAAGTGTCAATAAGAGGAGTGGCATGATTACAATTAGAAAAAATCATTTTATGGGAGTGATAAACATAGGGTTGAGTGTATATAATGCACAAGATTACAAGAAATAATCAAAATATTCTTTTGGAATAAACCAAACACTTAATAGTGGTACCTCCTATTTTTTAGGAATATGTAGAGATTGACCCCAGAAAAGCTGATATTTTTCCCAATCTACTTAACCAAATGCTTTGAAAATTTAAAGGCATAATGTAGACACTAATAGCTTTCCAATGAGTTCTCTTTCATTGAATCTGAAGCTCTGTAGAGAGCAGTAGTCTCTGCAATCTTACTATTGTTGAAGAAGATGATGCAAAAAAATGAAGGAGCAAGAGAATGATAGCCACACGTGTATGTATATTGCTTGCATGTAAAGTACAAGTGCTTTGAATTTTTTATATAGAATTGTGAAGTGCTACATGAGTTCCACAAGTGGATTTTGAATTCAAATGAAGGCGAAAAAGGTTGTTGGAGGGAATCAGTTCACTTTCCTACAATCTACGAAAAGTGAAGATCTAGTTTGATCTACTTTTAGGTGATTGATTGATTGATTGATTGCAACTCAACCACCAATAATTCATTGAATTTGGGCTCTCTCTTTATTCTTTTACATGTTTAAAGCTCTAGGATTTTAAAATGGTAAAAGATCCATAAAAAAGCTTTTTTAAAAAATACAATAAATGAGCATAAGTAAAAGAACTTTTCAATGGATATTCTTTCGACGTAATCCAAGTGATAGCTTTTGATGTAGATAAAATGCACCTCAAGCATAGTTTAAGCTTGATGTTCCAACATTAAAGGCTTTTTATGATTCTTTAGTCCATGAGAGTTTTGCATTTCCTATAAGCTTTGTAAGATGTGACACTGTCTTGGAGTAATCTCTAACGAATATTCTATAAAAATTGAGAAACCCTAGAAAACATTGGGCATCTCAAACACATGATGGTGGCTACCAATCAAGGATTGTCTCGATCTTCTTAGGGTTCATAAAGATTCATTTCTTGAGATAATGTACCCTAAAAGATTCATGTCTTCCTAATGGAAAGATCACTTCTCCAATTATAAATATAAATCTTTTTCTCTTAGCCTCTTCAGGATTATCTTTACATGAAATTCATGATCCTCTATATTTTTGGAGAATATCAAGATATAAAAATAGTGAGTTACCACAAAAGCATCTAAGTATTCTAGAAATATCATTAATCAAATAATAAAAGATGCCTAGAGCATCTGTAAGAACGAATGGCATAACTACATATTCAAAATGACCATACTTTATTCGAATTGAAGTCTTCCATTTGTCTCCTCTTTAGTCCTGACAAGAGTGTAAGCTCCTTGAATATCAATCTTTGTGAAGAAGTTTTCTTTTCCAATGAAATCCAAGAAATCGGATATAAGTGGTAGAGGATATCTATTTTTTATAGTGATTGTTCAGTCCACGATAGTCTACACATGCTTAAAGAGCCCCATACTTGTTCTTTACAAATAAAATAGGGGCTCCTATTGGAGACTTATAGTGTCACTACAACAGATTGAGGGAATACCGACGGTCAGCTCTCGGCGTCGGTATGACCCTCACTTGATTTGGGAAACCTGCTTTGCCTCGGAAAGGCAGCATCGGTATATGCATCGGTATAAGCGTCGATATAAGCATCCGTAATTTGATGGAATTACCGACGCTTATACTGATGCTCTCTTTTTAACCGGGGCCAAAACCAAAATTCCTCATTCTGAGCGTTTTGAATCCAGCTCTTCTCCTGTCGGGTTTGCACACACCAACAGTAGATCTCTGTTTGTCACTCTTTCTCTCTCTCTCTCTCTCTCTCTCTCTCTCTCTCTCTCTCTCTCTCTCTCTCTCTCTCTCTCTCTCTCTCTCTCTCTCTCTCTCTCTCTCTCTCTCTCTCTCTCTCTCTCTCTCTCTCTCTCTCTCTCTCTCTCTCTCTCTCTCTCTCTCTCTCTCTCTCTCTCTCTCTCTCTCTCTCTCTCTCTCTCTCTCTCTCTCTCTCTCTCTCTCTCTCTCTCTCTCTCTCTCTCTCTCTCTCTCTCTCTCTCTCTCTCTCTCCCTCCCTCCCTCTCTCTCACTCTCTCTCTCTCCCTCCCTCTCTCTCTCTCTAAACAGACCTCTGCCTTTATCTTTGTAGATCTGAAGTTTTGGTAAGTAGATCGCACATATTGTAGCACTCTTTTTTGTTTCTCTATGTTTTCGCTTTACTAATATGTTCTCTGTTTGGTTTTGCAAGAGATTTTGGGATCAAATCTTTGGAAATTCGACGAAGAAGAACCTCAAGTGGATTTTGACGACCTTGATTCAAACAATTCTCTCTCTCTCTAAGCACGCCTCTATTTTTATAGATCTGAAGCTTTGGTAAGTAGATCGCACATATTGTAACACTCTTTTTTCTTTATTTATTTTTTTGCTTTTCTAATATCTTCTCTTTAGTTTTGCAAGAGATTTTTGGGATCAAATCTTTGGAAATTCGACAAAGGAGAACTTCAAGTGGATTTTGACAACCTTGATTCAAAAATTACATCAATGTAAGTGAGACATATATCACTCTTTTTTCTGTCTTTATGTTTTTGCTTTTCTAATGTCTTCTCTTTTTAGTTTTGTTTTCGACTGAGAGAGAGAGAGGGAGAGATATATACATATACATACACACATACACAATGCATATGCATACACACATGCATATGCATACACACATACACAATGCATATGCATACACACATACACAATGCATATTCATACACACATACATAATACATATGCAAACACATACATGCATGCATACACACATGCACATGCATACACACATGCATATGCATACACATACACACATACACAATGCATATGCATACACACATACACAATACATATGCATACACATGCATGCATGCATATATATGTATACACATACATGCATATGCATACATACATGCATATGCATACATACATGCATGCATATATGTGTATATGCATACATGCATATGTATACACATACAAATATGCATATGCATACATGAATGCATATGCATACAAGCATGCATATGCATACATGAATATACATACATATACATGAATATGCATACACATACACATACACATACATGAATATGCATACACATACACATGCATGCATATGCATACATGAATGCATATGCATACATGCATGCATATATATGTATACACATACATGCATATGCATATATACAAGCATGCATATGCATACATGAATGGATATGCATACATGAATGAATATGCATACATGAATGCATATGCATACATGAATGCATATATATATGTATACGCATACATGCATATGCTTACATGCATGCATATATATGTATACACATACATGCATAGCATATATACAAGCATGCATATGCATACATGAATGCATGTATACACATCAATGCATGCATATGCATATGCATACATGCATGCATATGCATACATGCATGCATATGCATACATGAATGCATATATATGCATACATGAATGCATGTATACATATGCATACATGCATGCATATGCATACAATCATGCATATGCATACAATCATGCATATGCATACAATCATGCATATGCATACAATCATGCATATGCATACAATCATGCATATGCATACAATCATGCATATGCATACAAGAATGCATATGCATCAAGCATATGCATACATGAATGCATGTATACATATGCATACAAGCATGCATATGCAAACAAGCATATGCATACATGAATGCATGTATACATATGCATATACATGAATGCATATGCATACATGCATGCATATGCATACATGAATGCATGTATTCATATGCTTGTATTTATATTTTTTTAGATTTTATATTTTTTATTTTTTATTATTTATTATTTATTATTTATTATTTATTATTTATTATTTATTATTTATTATTTATTATTTATTATTTCTTATTTATTATTTATTATTTATTATTTATTATTTATTATTTATTATTATTATTTATTACATGAATGCATATGCATACATGAATGCATATATATATATATATATATGTATACACATACATGCATATGCATATATACAAGCATGCATATGCATACATGAGTGCATATATATGTATACATGAATTCATGTATACACATTAATGCATGCATACATGAATGCATGTATACATATGCATACAAGCATGCATATGCATACAAGCATATGCATACATGAATGCATGTATACATATGCATATACATGCATGCATATGCATACATGCATGCATATGCATACATGCATGCATATGCATACATGCATGCATATGCATACATGAATGCATGTATACATATGTTTGTATTTATATTTTATATTTTTACAAGCATGCATATGCATACATGAATGCATATGCATACATGAATGCATATATATGTATACACATACATACATGCATATGCATACAAGCATATGCATACATGAATGCATGTATACATATGCATACATGCATGCATATGCATACAAGCATGCATATGCATACATGAATGCATATGCATACATGAATGCATATATATGTATACACATACATGCATGCATATGCATACATGAATGCATGTATACATATGCATACATGAATGCATATGCATACATGAATACATATATATGTATACAAATACATGCATGCATATGCAGACAAGCATACGCATACATGAATGCATGTATACATATGCATACATGAATGCATATGCATACATGAATGCATATGCATACATGAATGCATATGCATACATGAATGCATTTATATGTATACACATACATGCATGCATATGCATACAAGCATATTCATACATGAATGCATGTATACATATGCATACATGAATGCATATGCATAAAAGCATGCATATGCATACATGAATGCATATGCATACATGAATGCATATGCATACATGAATGCATATGCATACATGAATGCATATGCATACATGAATGCATATATATGTATACACATACATGCATGCATATGCATACAAGCATATGCATACATGAATGCATGTATACATATGCATACATGCATGCATATGCATACATGCATGCATATGCATACATGCATGCATATGCATACAAGCATGCATATGCATACAAGCATGCATATGCATACATGAATGCATATGCATACATTAATGCATATATATGTATACATATACATGCATGCATATGCATACAAGCATATGCATACATGAATGCATATATATGTATACACATACATGCATGCATATGCATACAAGCATATGCATACATGAATGCACGTATACATATGCATACATGCATGCATATGCATACAAGCATGCATATGCATACATGAAGGCATATGCATACATGAATGCATATATATGTATACACATACATGCATGCATATGCATACAAGCATATGCATACATGAATGCATGTATACATATGCATACATGAATGCATATGCATATGTATACATGAATGCATATATATGTATACACATACATGAATGCATATATATGTATACACATACATGAATGCATATATATGTATACACATACATGCATGCATATGCATACAAGCATATGCATACATGAATGCATATGTATACAATGTCATGAATGCATATGTATACAAGCATGCATATATATACATTGGATGAGATGAGATCTTCACATTGAATCAGATGGGATCTCCACGTACACCTTGGGGTGCACATGATCATGACAACTCCAAGATATATCATATCCTTAATGGAGCTCTAGTTATGGATTCGGCCGGAAAGTCAATGCGTCAGCATATACGATAACTCTGCTCCATCGAATTCGGTCATTCAGTAATGTTAAAATGGACCGAACTGGATAGGGACTCTAAAAATCATATCACATAATGCATATATGAAGAGTACCGGCTAGCACCTCGGAATCCTATTGTGAGTTCCGAGTGGATTCAACATACAGCACGCGAAGTGATGTCGCATCGACGATCGGAAGCTCGCGATGCTTTCAGAGTAGGCTTACCAAAGCCTGTATGGCTAGATCTCGAAGAATGGGAATGGATTCAAGATGAGCAGCAACATACTCCTGATCGATATCGTCAACAGAGAGATGCGGCGGCCACACGTTTAGATACGGTTGGAACATCGCATTTAGGTAGCGGCGGATACGACAGTATGCACTACCAATTTGTAAGTATCATGTTAATTATTGAAGTTATTTGTGTTAAGTAAATTATGTATGTTCATCTAACATTTTGCATATTTATTATAGGAGTTGGCAGTGGGTCGTCCTCCGACGCGAACTGAAGAATCATATGGATATCGACATGGACTGACTGCACTGTTACAAGACTTAGAGGGACACAGTGCAATCGTCTCATGGGAGAATATTCTTGATTAGGTAAAGTTATATCTTGGTTTCGTGTTTTTAGTTGTTGTTTATAAATTTCATGTTAATTGATCTTATTTTATACATATGTTTTGTTGCAGGATTGTAGGTGTAAATATTTTGATCAATGCCAAACTTTTCTATCACAATCGCATACGGCAAAGATGTAACATAATTTTGTATTCGATTCCTATATGGAAGTGTTTTGTCACATTGCCACAATTTTGTATTACACTCCTATGTGGCAATGATGTACCATAATTTTGTATTTGATTCCTATATGGAAATGCTTTGTCACATTTTGTATTTGATTCCTATATAGAAGTGCTTTGCCACACTTTTGTACATTTTTCATTTATGGAATATACAACTTTCTGTACATGATTCATTGTTCATTTTTGCTCATATAAGTTTATGTTTTGGTTGCCATTAGAGTACATAACACATGTACTCAGTTGGGTAGAGTGTATTGTCTTTTGCTAAACAACATCATGCTGTAGCAAAAGACAACACACTCTGCCCAAAAAAATTTGTGCAGATAGGGTCGTCGGTATACGCGCCGGTAGCTCTAGTATGGTCGTCGGTATACGCATCGGTATACGCGTCGGTACACCCAATGCGGGCGTTGGTATGGACGTCGGTATAAGCGATGGTATCACCGACGCTTATACCGATGCCTATACCGATGCTTATACCGGCGCCCAAACCGGCACCCATACCGAGGCTTTCTTTCCGACGCATATACCAACTCTAACACCGACGTCCCGAAGAAATCACGCCCGTTCATTTGCCTCGGTAGCAGCCTCGGTATACCCTCGATATGTTGTAGTGTGTCTAATAAAACCCTTGGCTAGATTCTCATCAATATTCATGTGTAATTATGTAAGCTCCTCTAGGGATAGTCTATAGATTGGTCCAAAGGGTAGTTGTGCTCCTTGAAGTTCTATGGTAGAATCATAAGGTATGTGCTCTGGGAGGATATGTGCATTCATCTTTTCAAAAACATCTTCAAAACCTTGATACTAGTTGGTTAGATTTACTGGATCATCTTTGTTGGACTCTTGAGTTTGTATGGCATAGATCATATATGTCAGTTCCTTCCTTGCTGCAAGAATGAAGGTTTTGGATCCTAAATATTTCAGGTTCTTCTAGATATCTTGACAAGTGAATTTATTCTTTTTTGAATGAATGTCTGGATTATGTTTCGTTAGCCAGGGCATTCAAATGATAACAAGATTTAATGGAATCGATATGTTGAAACATGTGAGGGAATAATGGTCATTAATGTGTACTCTTGATGGTGTGGTTTCCATGGTAATATTCCTAGATGCTAGATGTGGTGCATCTACTACTAGTTTGTTCTTTTGAAGTACTAGAATCCTATGTCTTTGAACCAATCCTTCATTGATGAAAAATGAGGAGTGCAAGAGAACAAGGATTACGACCACCACATACTAGAGAGATGACTCTCCTCCCATCCTTATGCCTGTATATATAGCTGCTTGAATCAATGAGGACCACAAATATAACTAGAGTCCACAAGTGCATGTGCAATCTCCTCCACTCCTTTCATATCCACCACTAGAGTCTATTAGTGGCTGGAGTGATCTTGACCACTACTTTAGTACCTTCCACTAGAGTCCACTAGTGGTTTTTGTACTCACCTCTTGAGTTAAGTCCACTAGACTCAAGTTAACTCA
This sequence comes from Ceratopteris richardii, assembly GCA_020310875.1. Lineage (NCBI taxonomy): Eukaryota > Viridiplantae > Streptophyta > Polypodiopsida > Polypodiales > Pteridaceae > Ceratopteris > Ceratopteris richardii. The sequence goes on from CM035412.1 coordinate 160,913,220, forward strand.
CGTTAACTTGAGTTAGAAGGCTCTAGAGCTCTTTGGGCAAAACTCTCTTCCCATGCTCCCCATGGGAGTTGAACCCAAGACCTCTTCCTTCACAACCATGAGACTTAACCACTAGGCTAAGTGGATTACTTGAATATGAGAGCACATGACTTATGCTTGAGTCTACTCTTGAGATCTTTGGTCCTACAGACGAGTGACCAAACTGTATCCGATTTCAGATCTGTCTGAAGCCATCGGATCCCTAGATCATAGACTTACTTTATTACATTCTTCCCCCCTTGGGAAAGATTTTCGTCCTCGAAAATAAAGCTATATATATAACTGTAGGCAACCCCCGAGCCTCATGTTCTAAAACTGGAAGAACATGGTCATGTTCTAGAACTGGAAGAACATGTCTCATCTCTGTGGTGGCATCCCTGCCCAAATGATTCTAAACACTATCTCGCTTTGCACTTTGATAAACTAGTCAAAGTACAAAATTGTGAATGAATAATAAGGGTGGATTTAAAAACATCCCTGATCAATTCATAGTTTCTCGATGTGCGATCTAGGCACAAACATGTGAACTGGGTGGATTCAAATGACTAGTTCATTTCTAGGCATGACTAGTGCTTGGACTTAGTAATGACGGTGGGATTCTTATCCCTCGCAAGACTTTGAGAACTCTTGATTCACTTGAATTTGTTTTGAAGAACTTGAAGTTTGGTTGTCTCAAACATCTAACTTGGATGTTTATACAATGGTTGACTTTTGATCCAACAGTTACTTGATTTTTTCACCCGACTAGAGGACTACTGTGTCCCAATGAGTTTGAAAAAATCCTATGTAAACTGTAGGAGAAAGTTTACCATTCCGGTGGAATCAACCATACTAACTTCACCAATTCAAATTCAAAATGAAAATTGTCCAATTTAGGACACTTTTCTCAAAGACTTTTAACTGAAAGTTCTTGGGAATTGTCAATCCAATGAGCAATTCCTAACTTCTTTATTCTAGAGTATACTGGACTCTAGGAAATTATTTATGCTATAACTTGAAGCAAAATCAAATGAATAAGTCTACTTAGACTTATCATCGTTTGAAGATTGAAAAGGTTCTTGTACATAACATCTATCTAGGATGTTCAAGTTAGTTATCTAATTCTAACCGGCTATCCCTGGTCTTTTGCAAAAGGAATCAGATACCATATCTGAGTCAATTCCAAAAGATTTGGAAAGCGGAAAGAGATAACTAAAACTTTGTACAACCAATTCAAACTTCGCACATACATAAACTTGCTATGAGTCAAAGTCTAGTTGACTCAGGACTTTAACTTCTCATCGATCTATTTCAATAAGATATTGAAGCATTGACTTTATCTTTAAGAGAAATAAGCTAGCTTCTCAAAAAGATTCAAAGCAAATAAAAAACATCATCCAACCACAAGATACTAGTGTGGTAACCAACATCAGTGTGTCGACCCACTGAGGTTCTGTCGATGAGTTTTAAATATTCAAATAATGCTTTACTTGAGACTAAGTTTAGGTCACATTCAGTCTTTTTGACTCCTTACTAGTAATGCAATTCTTATGCATTTCTTTGAGTCAAAAGAGTGAATTTTATCAAGTTACACTAGGAACTTGATGCTTGACTTAGTCAATTAAATCTTTAGTTGAAAAGATCAACTCAAAATGAAAGTCCGACTTCTTTCAAAAATTTATCAAATATTTTTGATCAATAACACTTAAACTTGAAGTGTTCTATGAAGATTTTGGAAGTTACGTTCTTCATATCTTCAGTTTCCTTAATCTTGAAGTTACCTTGAAGTATCGTAAGATACTACTTTCATCCTTTACGAATTAAACTTTTCCTTGAAGTCTTAATTCCCTTGAGGATGAAACCTAACTTCAAAATCCAAACTAGGACTAAAAGATAATCATCATCCCACGGTCCGATGTCCCATTCCATCTTTCCTACATCAATCTGAGTATAAAATCTGGTGTCCCATACCACCCTATTTTATATTCACATTAATGTGTGGGTGATTCTTATCCTAAAATCTAAAGATCTCTTGATAGAGTACCTTATTTCTTCAATTCTTTTACAAGAATTGGAAGTTTCAGGCATTACCTCTAACTAGATTTTCCTAGGTTTTGATTCCTTCGCATGATCACCTCATAATCATGTGCTTTGCCTTGAAAACTTGAAAACCTCTTGACAGAATATCAATCAGAATTCCAAGTACTTGAATTTTCTCGAATTCAAGTTCAATTGGTTTACCCTTGACCAATTTTGTAGCGACAAGAGCTTTTGACTTCTTGTCTTTAGATTCCTTTCTTTACTAATGCTTTAGGTACCTACCCCGGGGACTTTATTTAGGAATCTCTTTACTGCTTAAGTCTTAAGCATCCGCTCATGCTTTCTGGATTTGTACCAAAATCCCTTTAAGGATAGGCAAACATTAAGTTTTACCTTCCATAGACTTAATTACCGTCTTCACGGTTGCAGACTACATTTTTGGAATTTCTTTACTCTGTTCAAACTTGGAACAACTTACTTTTCACAATTGTCCATTCAATAAATGGAACTTGAGTGAATCATTCCTGACGGAATTTTTTACTGCCAATACTTGGGCAGTCTACAAAGTAGTTCTAATCGCACGTTCTTGGACAATCACGGCCAAGCTTGATCAAATCTAGTTGATCCTTGCGACATGCAGTCTACAAAGTAGTTCTAATCGCACGTTCTTGGACAATCACGGCCAAGCTTGATCAAATCTAGTTGATCCTTGCGAAAAAATAAAGACGTAGTCTTTATCTTTTAAGATCTCTTAAACTATCTTAAGCTTCTTTGCTTACCTGCAGGATTTTTAGAGATCTTTCTCAAGTCCAAGCATACACTTATGTCTCTCAGATTCCAAAGCTAAGAATCTTTGATATACCTTTAGGTTATATCACAAATAGGACTTGAAATACCACTTCTAGTGGTTTGGGACGTCTAGGGAACTACTTATTGTTTAAAGAGTATGAAGAATTTCATTCTCAATACTTGAAAGAATGCCATTACTTCAAAGACTTGAGATTCCTTATAGGAAATCAAATAACTTGAGCAAATGATTCATCTTGGAATCTTTTGCAATACTAAAAGAACATTTGAAAGAAATTATTCCAAAAAAGAATTTACTGATTCAATTGTATTCATTTCCTGAGTATCAAACTAGAGATGAAATATCACATTTTGGATATGGTTTCCCATGTCACTATGAAAGTTTAAGTTGACTTTTCGTTTATGTGATATCGACTTCTATTCTTGAGTTTGATACAAGACTCATTACTATTAGTCAATCTTCAGATGTTACTAGAGTCCTTTAAACATATTTCACTAATCAAAATTATGTTTAAAGTCCAAGCATCTATTGATGATTGATCCAATAGTAATGTTACTGTGAACACAACTTTGAACTTTATAACTTGTTTAGGAGAAGTTCATGGATTGAAAATCCATTTCTTGGAACTTTCTATTCCTAAATGAAAAGTTCATACTTGCTATAAACTGTTCTTAAAAGATGCTTGTCTCACGTCTGGGGAGATTTTTTCTTTCAAGAACTTTTTGATTCCTACCAAGGAATCAAGTAATACTAAGCTATAACTTGAAGCAAATGATTCATCTTGGAATCTTTTGCTTTCCAGTTCAATGATTCATCTTGGAATCTTCTCCTTTACTGGAAAGATCTTTCAAAAGGAATTCTAGACTTTTGGATAAGACCCAGACTTAAGGCTTTGCTTGTCCAAAAGACATTCCCATTTAACTAATGAAATAGGTAATCACGCTCTTTCATTAGTTTATCTTTAGGAAATAGCTTAATTTCCAAAGATTACTTTGATTGGGTCTCTTGTTTAAGCTTTTCTTATCTTAAAGACCACCAAGCATGCTTTAATAAAGCTTCCTTGTTTGAAAACTTTACACAAGCAAATAATGCTTGGAATTGTTTACTTAATTCTTGAATAAGATTCAAGGCTTTACCACTTGAAGCTAATCTTTTAGGAAAGAACTTGTTTCCTAAATGGTCTTTAGGAAATATCGTGATTTCCTAAGCTATATCTATTTTAGAAATGAAAATAATTTGAATCATTTCATTAATTGTCATGACTTTAGGAAATTACTTGATTCCTAAAGATCAATTAATATTTGTCTTTCTTTTTAAGCCTTAAATTAGCTTAAATAGAATCAAGAAAATTTCTTTAAAAAGTTTCCGCGTCTATTGAAGACCTTGCATCATGCCTTGAGATGCATTTCTGGAAACTAACATCTATGACCACTATCCTTGTTCTCTTGCATTTCTTGCTCTGATACCAATGCAAGAGAACAAGGATTACGACCACCACATACTAGAGAGATGACTCTCCTCCCATCCTTATGCCTGTATATATAGCTGCTTGAATCAATGAGGACCACAAATATAACTAGAGTCCACAAGTGCATGTGCAATCTCCTCCACTCCTTTCATATCCACCACTAGAGTCTATTAGTGGCTGGAGTGATCTCGACCACTACTTTAGTACCTTCCACTAGAGTCCACTAGTGGTTGTTGTACTCACCTCTTGAGTTAAGTCCACTAGACTCAAGTTAACTCACGTTAACTTGAGTTAGAAGGCTCTAGAGCTCTTTGGGCAAAACTCTCTTCCCATGCTCCCCATGGGAGTTGAACCCAAGACCTCTTCCTTCACAACCATGAGACTTAACCACTAGGCTAAGTGGATTACTTGAATATGAGAGCACATGACTTATGCTTGAGTCTACTCTTGAGATCTTTGGTCCTACAGACGAGTGACCAAACTGTATCCGATTTCAGATCTGTCTGAAGCCATCGGATCCCTAGATCATAGACTTACTTTATTACAAGGAGGCTCTTGAATCTACTAGAGCTATAAAAATGGCCTTCTTAGGCATGATTAACATTATAGGGGTAAGACATAATTCAATGAGTGTTGCTAGAGTTAGGAGACCCTTTCTTATATCATGGTCCAATTGTACGGCCTCTTTTACAACTAGACACCTCGTTTCCCTACCTTACAAGGGCATTTACGACTCTAGAGTTTTTTGTCTTGTTGGGATGATGAACTACAATATGGCGAGGGTTCCCGTAATAGAGGTATAATTTTTTATCTCTCCTTCTTTATTTCTTTTGTGGGGTTAGAGGATGGAACCTAGTTATATCTATCTACATAGGTTTAGACATAGGCTTTTCTTTAGGGGTGGGCTGTAAGGGTTTCGATTGGTGATGTCTTCCCTCTACTTGTTTTTTTTGTTCTCATTCAAAGAAGAAATTATCACATTTAATGGATAGGGTGATGTATTCATTCAATGTCTTAACCTCTTGCATTGTGAGAAAAACGCCCTTCACATCATTTCTTAAACCCCATCTCAATTGGAATATGAAATAATCCTCATGCCAAGTGAGATCACATATCAATTGCCTAAATTCTAATGCATAGGTAGAGGCAGGGCGGTTACCTTAATGTTGCTTTTGGAGTTTTCTTTTGCCACTTGACTTGTGTTTGCATCTCCAAAAGTGGTAGTGAGCTCTTGAAGAAACCCCTAAAAGTCATGAAGTATTGCCGTGTACTTCTCTAAGTTTGGGGATAACCATGATAATGCTTGACCACATAGTAGGGTTCCAATAAAACAAACGTTGTATGCATCATCAAGGTATCTATCAAGCTACAAAGGGATGTACAATTTGACTTGTTGGATGAATCCATGGAACTTTATGAAATCACCATTAAATGTTTATTCCATGTGGATCTTATGTTCCTTCATGAAGGATGATGTCTCCTTGATTTTCTTGAAGATTCCCAATTCATTATTGCAATTCCTGAAGTAGTGCATCCATATGTGTTGGATGTCCCATCTTGACTTCTATCTATCAAAGAGTTAGTTCCTCAACTTGTCACTAGAGACTCTGATGTGATTCCACAATCTGCTCATTTGTGTTCTCCATGATGTATGGTCTTGGATAGAAGATAGTTTTGCCAAAATGTTAGGGGAGCACTAGATTTTTCCTTTTGACTAGACAAAACAAGATTTTGAAATTAAACTTTTGATTACAAGATCACCTACGTATGGAAAATATTACAAGAATATATAAGTGAAATAGGACATCCCACAACCAGAGACTCATAGGTATGGGCAAGTAGACTAGAGATGATATAGGAGATCCCACAACCCAGGACTGTAGGTATGAAGCAAGATATCCAGATTCCAAGAACTCCCTTCAACATGATGAACTAGATACAAAGAATAACTATTAGGACATCAAGCCTTCATCATCCTTGACAAGAGTTTTCTCTAGGAATACATTCTATCTTGAAGTGAACCTTAGAGTTAAGGAATTCTTATTGATGTGGAGGCTCTTAACCATTTATGAAATCTCATGAGGATTATTTATGTAAAAGTCATAAAGCTTTATTATTGTTAAGGAATAAATGGGGAAGAAATGAAATAAAAACATGAGTTCTTTGGGTTGATGATCAATCAGTCAATCACCAAGATTATGTTAGCTTGATTGTGTACTTCTCCTAGATTATAAGAAAATGATTCCTTCATCACAACAAACAAGCCTTGCATGCTTTTTTTTAATTCAAATCACTATTGATGAGTCTTGGAGTACACAAAAGTTCTATATAAAGACTCACAATCCTTTGTACAATAAGCTAGAGCAATATAAAAATTAGTTTTAATCTTCAACTTGCTCTTCTCCATTTTTTTGCATCATCATCTCCAATTTTTTGTCAGATTTCAGAGGCTAGTTCTCTCTCTATAGTGATCTAAAATTTATGAATGAGCATGCATTGGAATGATTATAATGTCTACTTTAGGTATACAAAGTTTCTTAGCATTGGGCTTAGTAATCTGTGAGAAATAGTGAATTTATTGCAGTTTATCTCTACACATCCTTGAAAAGTTGTGACCACCACCAATCAGATTCAAGCTTATAACTATCACTTTAGTTGATGTTAATTCCATACCTTATGCATAGTATCTACTTACCCTATGTGTGACCTTTCTCTAAGAGACATTTGATCAATTGTAATGAGGATGGTTGTACTAAACATTTGAAGTTGTATGATTTAACCCAAAATAGCAAACTATCACATTAGTTGATGTTAATTCCATACCTTATGCACAGTATCTACTTACCCTATGTGTGATCTTTCTCGAAGAGACATTTGATCAATTGTAATGAGGATGGTTGTACTAAACATTTGAAGTTGTATGATTCCATTGTGCAAACTTATCTATTTGGCATCAATAATTTATCATTGATTATCCAAATTATGTAGTGGTTTTTATTGCACTAATAGAAACCATTGTAGTGGTTTTGACTCTCCAAGAGTGAAAGGGTTGGTCTTGTGTTGCTTAGTTGGACCAAAATTCAACACCTTGATCAAAGATTTTTATTACCACAAGCTTCTTCACTTACTCATAGTGGTATCAGAGCTACATGAAGATGGGTGATGGCTTTCCTTGAATTATTGAGAAGCTCTATAAGAATAACTATGTTTCTTGGAAAATCAAAATGAAAGCTTATTTTCAAGGTAAAAATCTCTATGGAATTATAGGAGGTGATGAAGTTATGCCTATTCCAAGACTCAAAGGAGGACCTACACAAGAGGAGACTAAGAAGCTCACACTTTGGTGTGTAAGAGATGCTTAAGCCAACTCACATATATTAAACTCTATCTCTAATTTCTTGTAACCACATATTAGAGGATGCAAAATATCTCAAGACACTTGGGATTCCCTGGAGAACTTTCTTTCTGCTAGCACCAAAGCTAGGAAAAACCATCTGTGGAATGAGTTCAACCAAATGAAGAAGATACCAAAGAAAACTATCACAAACTTTGTCACAAAGGCCAAGGAGATTTCACATCAATTAGCTTCAAGTGGAGAGCTGATTGAAGAAGAGACCATCATGAGAAAGGTTTTGAATGGAATAAAAAATAAACAGCAATGAAAATCCTTCACAACCGCATATGATCTCATGATGGATGTAGAAAATCCTAATTTCAACATATTCCTTGGAAAATTCTTCAATAAAGAGGCTAACAACAACAACGTGAATGAAGGTAATTCTTATCAAGGTAACTCAACAAGTGCTCTTTATGCAGATAAGAAAGATGAGAAGCACAAAGGCAAGAACAAGGAAGATGATGATGAGGAGATTTCCCAAGACAACTATGCAAGCAAAATCAAGTGGAAAGGGAAGAAGAAAGGAGCAAAGAATTACAAGTCAAAAGGATAGGGTGTTCAACCTTGTGCCATTTATAATAAGACCAATCACACCACTCAAAATTGCTGGCTCAATGGATGGACTTAGAAAGGAGGTGGAAGAGCTGGATTCGGAAACACTTTAGAGGCAGAGGTGGACACAAATTCAACAATAATAATAGAATTCACAATAGAAGAGATGTTAACAACCACTTTGAGGATCAATCACATGACGATCATTACTCCTAATGAATTTGAACCAAACAAGGTAAAGAAGATGAACATCTCTTCTACATTAATTTTGGTTGTTCAAACCATGTTGTAGGCAATGTTTCTCTTCTATCTGACTAGGAAAGTCCAAAGTATAAACATGAAGTGCAAAAAAGGGATGATAGCAAGCATAATGTGGAGAAGATTCATAATGTCAAAGTTCCCAATGTTACGATAAATATTCTGAGTAAGGTTCTCTATGTACCCACTATCACTAAAAACCTAATAAGTGTAGGCCAAATAGTTGAAAAGGGCTTGCAAGCTAGGCTCATCCAACATGGAGCTTATGTGAAAGATTGATTTCAAGGATTCAAGAAGATAGTGAGAGGTAAGAAGCATGGTAAACTCTTTACTTTTGAAGTAGGATAAAATAGGAACATAGCTATATTCAACTTTGGGTCAAACCCTAAGTGAGCTTCAAGTGTGGCATAAGGGACTTGCTCATGTGAATGAAAGGACCTTGAAGGATATATGCAAGGATCAAAGTGTTCTACGATTGCCAAACATATCAAAGCAACACATGATCAACAAATGTGATGCTTTTTAGATTGGGAAAGCACAAAAACAACACTTTAACCACAAGGGCTACATCCACAACAATCTTTTGGACCTTGTACACAATCATGTGTGGGGACCAAGTCAAGAACCTTCATTGGACAACTCAATGTATTATGTTTCCCTTATTGATGATCACATTAGATGGACAATTTTGTACTTTATCAAGAATAAGAGTGAAGTGTTTGAATGCTTCAAGAAGTACCTAGCACATGTGGAAATTCATACAAGTAGATCATCAAAGAAAATCCTATATGATTGAGGGGGAGAATACTTCTCCAAAGATTTTGATGAGTATTTTCAAGATGAAGGCATCAAAAGAAAAGTGACTACTAGGTACTCTCTTAACTGAATGGTATTGAAGAGAGGAGAAACAAGAGCATAGTTGGATCAACAAGGACTATGCTTGAAGAGAAGAAGCTACCACGTTATATATGGGAAGAAGCAATCTCAACTACTATGTATCTTGTGAATAGACTTCTATCCAAATCTCTTTAAGGTATGACTTCTTATGAAGATTGGACTAGTAGAAAAAAAATTATAGGTCATTATAAGGTTTTTGGTTGCTTCGCATATGTACATTTACCTTCCCAAATCAGAGTTAAATGCGATGAAAGTGAAACCTAGGTGGTATTCATTGCTTTAATCATACAAGGGAAGATATCTCATATAGTGTAGGAGTACTAAGACAATTCATACACTCTCAGAGAAAACCACATATGGATGCAGCTAGAAGAGTACTAAAGTATCTCAATGGTACAATCAATGAAGGTATATTCTATCGTTCATCATCAGATTTCGATCTAAAGCTATACTTAGATGCACATTGCGTAGGATCCAAGGATGATAGGAGAAGTACTTTAGGATTCTTAGCATTTTCAGGTTCAAAGATTGTGTCATGGAGTTCCAAGAAGGAACAAACAATTGCATCGTCCTCAACTAAAGAAGAGTATAGAGGTTGGACTAGGGCAACTCAAGAAGCAATATGGTTAAGGGAATTGTATGTAGATTTGGGACTTATGAGTTCCAAACCTCACATATTTGGAATTCATATAAGCTCAATGCACCTAGCTACAAATCTTGTTCTCCATGCAAGAACTTAACACATAGAAGTTCATTAACATTTCATCAGGGAAAAGCTCATGTTAAAAGAAATTGATATTTCTTTTGTTCCAACAAAAAAGCATGTCACAGACATAATGATTAAAGCACTTGGTGGAATCAAACTTTGTACGTTTGAATCAATAGCAAATATTCAACTTATCAGAGAATGAAAACTCAAGCACGCTTTAGCTTGAGGGGGAGTTGTTAGGACATCAAGCCTTCATCATGCTTGAGAAGAGTTTGCTCTAGGAATGAATTCAATCTTGAAGTCAATCGTAAAGTTAACTAATTCTTATTGATGGAGAGGCTCATGACCATTTATGATGTCCCATGAGGATTCAACAAGGCTCACATGTTTTTGTTGGAGGAAATATGGATGTCATATATGGTTGCAAAATAATATATATTTAACATGCATGAGAAGAATATAATCACAGAAGAGCTTCATGGAAAGGTGAAAGGAAAGTTTTCAAAATTCTATTCCAAAAGTAAGAGATTAAAACTTCAAGCAAAGATGGAAAGAGCACCGCCCTCAGAAAAGTCCATCTATTGCAAGAAAGCATTATCAACCCATGTCTAAAGGTATCGTATGGGGTGTAAACAATATGTTTTAACTCATATGCTATTTGGAGTTCCTAAGTATGCATATTTGGGGAAGCGATTTCCAGATTCATTTTAGAAGCCTCCAAAGTAGTTGCTACAGACATAGCTTCAAGCCAATGAGTGCCTAGCAACCACTCAACTTTGAATGCATGCTTCTCTATCATTGAGAGTTGAACTTCGTAGATTTTTGGTTCTTGAAAGAGATTGTCGTGCACTATTTCGGGGGACATAAAGATCATTTGAAGGAGTTTTGATTGTTCTATATAAGGAAATAGTTCTCGACAAACTTTTTTTAACGATTTCATTGATGTAGTTTAAGGCTATGTCAATTGTATCTAGACATGATAATACTTATAAATGTGAGGAGTGGATGTGTATTCCCATATTTTAGATTGCATAACATGCTTAAATCTACTAGCAAGTTTTAGGAAGTTCGTTGAGTTGTATTTTAGATTAGTTTTAACCACTTAGTCATTATAAAAGTGTGAATTATAATCATATGTAGATATGTATTGGGCCACCCACAGATGAACCATGTGGTCTTTTTTATACACAAAGAGGATAGAAACACCTTTTCCAAAAAATTATTTTGTACTTTCACACAAGAATGCACATAGATTCTAGTTCAAGCATGGTATTTGGGTGTGGGAATGAGTGTGTCAGAAGCGATGGACATGGGTGGGCTCAAATGCATATACATGCATAGTCTCACCGTTTTCTTCATTGTGGTTCATGGATTCACCATTGTTTCATAGGCTACTTATGTGTGAAAATTATGCTACACATTAAAAGGAATGTTCCATTCTAACTATAACAATTAGAAAAATGAAAAAAAAAAAGTGAAAGCAATCATGAGGATTAGCAAATACGCATAAGGATAAGCGTACATTAGTCTTTGATTCAATCAAAGAAGGCTTTAAGCATCTTGTCGTCTTGGATTCATTCCAAGAAGGTAAGGACGAGTCCTTTTTTTAGTTGGGACTCATTCCAAGAGCACTAAGAGTTAGACCTAAACTAAAACTTGGAAGTGATAATAGGCATCCAAGTTAGAAAAAATCATTTAGCTTATCTCAAATCAACTTAAATGTTAAGAAATTTGAGCAAAAGGAAATATTTAAGACGAAACAAAGATTAAAGTAAGACAAGTAAAACTCCTTATGAAAAGATAGGACTAAAGCAAAAGAGTTAAGCGAAACTCAAGTAATTCTAAAGTAAGCCTCAAACCAAAGAGAGTGGTGCTTAAGTCTTGTGGTTGGTGTATCCATAGGTTTATCAATCTAGAAGAGATGTATACATTAAAAATATGAAAGTAGTAATGTATGTTTAGAAGATCCCTAGAAAAAACTAAGTCTTTATGATCATTGGTTGATGAACAGGTACATTGCCACAAGGGTATCCAATTTACTACGATTGGAGATAAGATAAACCATGTTGGATCAGCAAGGTTTGGAGAAACAAGAAAATCGTTTTTCTCGTAGTAAACAAATTTAAAGTAGGATTTGATTAGATCTTGAAGGAGAATTTCAAGATATGATAATAGGGAAGTAAAAGGGATGAATACATACCCACGGACTTAAGAATTAAGATAATTCTATTTTTCTTGCTTAAGGAATTTTAAGTTGATGTATAACAAAAACAACCTTGTATGCTTTAATTCAAAGCATGCAAAAAAAAGGGTCAAAAATTTGGACCAATGTATTTGTACTTAGGCACAAAGCTAATAGAGATTTGTTTTCTATACAAGGTTTTGATTTAATGAAGAATAAATTTAAGCAAAAGTCTATACACAATAGTGTGGATGTGCGTTTGATGGTTTAGAACATTAATTTTTGCATCCTTAAAGTGGGTCAGTTCAAGTGAAGTTCCAGCATTTGATTGCTTTATGTTTTGAACATTCATTAAGGATTTGTTTTGGTCTAGTAGATGTTGGGTTCCCAAAAGTGATAATAGGCATCCAAGTTAGAAAAAATCATTTAGCTTATCTCAAATCAATTTAAATGTTGAGAAACTAAGCAAAAGAAAATATTTAAGACGAAACAAAGAGCAAAGTAAGACAAGTAAAACTCCTTATGAAAAGATAGGACTAAAGTAGTTCTTAAGTAAGCGTCAAACCAAAGAGAGTGGTGCTTAAGTCTTGTGGTTGGTGTATCCAAAGGTGTATCAATCTACGATGCCCGAGTCAGTTCAAGTCAATTTCTAGCATTTGATTGCTCTATGTTTTGAACATTCATTAAGGATTTGTTTTGATCTAGTTGATGTTGGGTTCCCAAAAGTGAGGGGCCATTTCATTTCTACATTCTACCAAGATTATTAATCCAAGATCGGACATAGTAGTCCTCTATTTGGGTAGTAGGTGATTTGACGTTGGTTAGAACAGAACTATAGTAGAAACATATAAGCTAGATGATTTCATAAACCTCAAACTTCAACCATATTTAATTGAATTTGAGAAGAGTTCTAAAAGTCTTAGAGTGTCCATTGGATTTTACAACTTCATTCACGTGGTGCATGTAAATGGAGCAATATAGAAATTTGGTGGAAGATTTTTGGCATCTACTTAGTTCACATGTTTCTACTATGGATGTGCAATTCGCACATTCTACGAGAATGAATTAAGTAGGGATTTTTTTTATCCACCTCTCTCATTATTTCCCTACTTTGTACAAGATTCAACTTATTTTAAGCAAAGGTAGATGGTACTTATAGTGATTTGAATAGGGTAGATCAACATGGATTTGCCTCTTTTTAGATCTAGTCTAGGATAGGATCCTCTTCTAGTTAAAGAGGTGAATGAAAGACATGATGAAAATGTTCCTCAATTTTACCATGGGATTGGGGAAAAACATTTATATAGTTGTGCAGTGAATCATATTTTGGAGGATGGAAATTTTCTTCATGGCGAGATGTCATAAAAAATTTTGGTAAGGTCGAACCTAATTATAACATTAGATACATCTCAAGTTGTTATACTTTATGGAATAATGGAATGTAATATGGATTTTAATGTCTTGAGGTTTTTAATGTGATTTGTGTTTTGATTTAGCAAGTGAAGACTCATGAGGGTGTGAATGCACATAGACTTATTCAAACATTTTTCAAGATATTTAGAAGAATATTTAGAAGATAATATTTTACTTATTTTTTGTAAAAATATTAGATTGCTTTTAAAAACAAAGTTTTTTTAAAAATAGTAGATCACTTAAAAAGCAAAGATTTTGTAAAAATAGTAGATCACTTAGAAAGCGAAGATTTTGTAAATAAAGTAGATTTTTGTAAATGCAACCTTTTCGAAGCACCACCCTCATGTATCTTCTATCTAGGACGTAATGAATAAAAAACATGCTTCGATACCATTGTTGACCGAATTGTCTTGCAGACACACATATGTTGAGGATAGTAGAGAAACGAAATCTCACAAAAGCATAAATAGAATAAAGAGAGACAAGAGACTATACACTAGATTGGGTACAATTTCCCCCCACATACTCTGATGGAGGAGCCTTCCTTTACTACAATTTGCATATAATAACAAAACCCATACCACTACTCGACATGCACTATATGAAATTGTTTATGGTAAAAAGCTTCACAGACCCATGTCTATCACTCAAATTGATATACCTATGGCTGATTCTTTTGCATAAGATCATATTTCTACACTTCATGAGGTTTGTGAGCACATTAAAAAGACTCAAGAACATTAAATGAGTAATGTTAATAAGAAACAAGTAGCTAAACAGTTTAATGAAAATGATTTTGTATGGTTACGAATAATTAAAAGATGTTTGAGAAATATTTCATAACATCCTAAGTTTAAACTTGCACCATGTTACTATGACACTTTTCATATTATTCAAAAAATTAATTAGAATTCTTTTAGATTATACATACTTCTCATTGGAATATACATAACTCTTTTCATATTAGTTTTTTGAAACCATTTAAAGGACCATTACCACTCACTCCTGTGTTAGATGATCCTCCTTTACTTGAAGAGGATGCTGAAATTTTAATTCTACAGAAAATACTTGACTATGATGTTACTACTATATGCATTGGTAAGCAATATCATAGATATTTAGTTAAATCTAGAAATCAATCACTTGAAGAATCTCAACGGATTCTTAAGACATCACTAACTCCACATTGTGATCATTTGATTTCTGCATATCATTCATAGTCACATTAAATTCTAGTTTTCCAATTCCATGCATGTATTTTTACACATGGAACATGCTTATGATTGTTTAGTGATGGGACATGTGACACGCCATCCATTTCTATTTTATTCTTATCAACTAAGGTTAGTTGCTTGTCAACTGGGAGGCATGTTATACTTTATGGAATAATGGAATGTTATATGGATTTTAATGTCTTGAGGTTTTTAATGTGATTTGTGTTTTGATTTAGTAGGTGAAGATTCATGAGGGCGTGAACACACATGGACTTACTCAAATATTTTTGAAGGTATTTAGAAGAATATTTAGAATATAATATTTTAGTTATTTTTTTGTAAAAATATTAGATTGCTTTAGAAAGCAACGTTTTTGTATAAATAGTAGATCGCTTAGAAAGAGACGATTTTGTAATTAAATTAGATGTTTGTAAATGCATGCTTTTTGAAGCACCACCCTCATGTATCTTTTATTCAAGATGTAATGCAAAAAATACCTATAAATACACATGGTCTGATAGACTCGTCCATCAGAGTATGTGAGGGGAGATTATACCCGATATGGTGTCTAGTCTCTTGTCTCTTTTTATTCTATTCATGCTTTTGTGAGATTCGGTTTCTATACTATCTTTGGCATACATGTGTCTACAAGAAGATCCAATCAACACAAGTATTAAAAAAGTTTAAAGCTTAGTCTAGTGGTTAAGTCTCAAGGGTGGGCGGGACAAGGTCTTGGGTTTAATTCCCATGAGTTTCATGGAGAGAGTATTTTTCTTAAAAACTATATAGAGCCTTCTAAAAGCATCCAATCAAGTTAACATGAGTCAACATGAGTTCTATGGGACTTAAACGGTTTTACTCCTACCACTTGTGGAATTGAGTGGAATGTGTAAAAGTAATGGTGCTTACTACACATGTAAACGTAGCTTTAATTACTCTCGATATCAACATTATCCCAAGGATCTGTACAATAACCAAATGGGTGGAAGTCATTAGCAATTCACTTGAATGTGGATACTAGGTTCTCAATAGATCCAAAAAGAGATTCATACCAATGTTCAAGATAGGAAGTCTAAAAGAGTAAGATACCCAACCCAAAATCTTACATATAATACTTTTATTTATAGGAATTATAAATACATGTCTAATGTAATTAAAAACAAAGAACCAAGTTCATTTGAAGAAGTGGGAGTGAATCACTCTAGTAATAAATCTATGGAAGGAGAAGCGATTGGAAGGGAAAAAAAGACATGGAGAATAGTACTAAAGCACCAATTCATGAAGATCATTTGAGAAAAAAAATGGTTTTATAAAGTGAAGAGGAAAGCAGATCGAATTATAGAAAGTTATAAGGCCAAATTGAAAGCTAAGGAATTAATTACACCTATGGGATTTACTATGAGTCCATATTTAGTCCCATGGCAAAAATGGCAACCATAACGACCTTAATTGCTATCGATACATCATGAAGGTGGTCAATATTTAAGTTGCATGTTAAAAACTTCTTTTTGAATGGTGATTTGCAAGAGGTGTGGATACACACAAGCATTAGGGTTTGAAGACAAAAGTCATCCCAACTATCTATGCAAGTTCAAGAAGGGATTATATGATGTAAACAAAGCTCTTAGAGCTAGAATCAAGGGCCTATTGATGTGCATTCAATATCAGTGATCTAGAGCCATCAATATGTGTCAAGAAGTAAGATTCCAAGGTAGTCTACATATGTATATATGTAGATCATCTCATAGTCCTAGGTAATGATGAATGAAGTATCAAAAGCATAATATTAGAGCTTTGAAAGGATTTCAAGATCTAATACCTTGGGATCTTCAAGTATTTCTTAGGTATTGAAGTTAGATGAACAAAAATGGAGTGTTCATCATACAAAGGAAGCACTTTCTAGATGTACAAGTAAATGTAAGCTAGTCACTCAATCATTGTAACCAAATACAAAGATATGTGCATGTGTTCAAGAGTCCATTGAAGGCATTAGATTGTATAGGAGTATAATTGGTTCATTCATGTATGAAAATATTACAAGACTAGATCTTGCTCATGTTCTAGGGATGCGCTCAAAATACTTACATAAAATGCAGCATTAAGCATGGTCTCTTTTATCCATACGGTGATGTTTTAGATGCTAAAGGATTTAATGATGCAAATCGGGCATGTTTAAAGGAACATAGGAGAAGTTCATTTGAATATTTGTTCTTACTTGGGAGCAAATCCATATCATGGAAGTCCAAGAAGCAAACAAAACTTGCTTCATCATCAAAAGTTGCAAGTTGTAGAGGATTAGCATTCTCCACTTGTGAAATTATGTATATCAAGAAGATATTTATTGAGTTTGAAGTATAGATTAAAGATTTTCTATTGTTTGTAGAAAACATTTTGAGCATATGCGTAGAAGAAAAATTCATTTGTTTCATGCTAGGACTAAACATAAAGAGGTTCATTATCATCTTGTTATGGAGAAGGTCTTGGACAAGGAGGTGGAGATCAAATATAGGCAGACAAAGATGATCATATGGATATAATGGACAAAATAATGTAAGGTCTTATGGCAAATTCTTCATCGTCAAATCTGGACCAACCTAAAGGCTAGCAAAATTTGTGGGGTGCCTCCCTAGTGCAAGCACTGCTAACGGTCCATTGAAGAAGTCTCTCACATCTTCTTTACTTGTCCGAACTCCATCACGCTCTCGCAGATTATCGAAAAGAAAATTAGACTTCAGAAACATATCAGTTGGAAACAAGCTCTGTAAGGAGAAGCGATCAGCTGCTCCGTGACTCTCTGGAACACCATTAGAGGGGAGGTCCTATGGAAGATCTTGTAGGAAAGATGTGCTTATAACTTTGGAAACTCCCCCAAAGAGTGGTTGATTGAGAATCACAGTTCCTCCTCGGCAAAAAAATCACTAGCTATAAGAAACCCCCCCCCCCTTCAGGCATCATCAAGTGCTCCTTTTGATCAAGAACAAGATTAAACCCAAGTGGGCCCCGCATGAGGGTGATGAGAGGGTGATTAACCTTCTTTGTAATGCCATTTGAATTTTGTAAAAGCTACCCTGCTCTATGGGATATTTTAATTAATAGAAGTCTAGGAGAGTAGGCTAAGGCCGAACTTCCTTTACTAAAAAAAACCTTATGAATTTTATCAAAGATCTCAATATGAGGGACAAGGGATACAAATTCATAACTTGCACTTTAGGGAGAGTGTTTAAAAGTGAGAGTAAAAGATGGCATAATCTTGAGCAATCATTTTCCACATCAGCAAGAAGTAAAATGTAGATAAAATATATGCAATTAGAAAACTTACCAAACTGATTTCAATTAAAAATATTCTAGAGATAAACTAAGACATCTTTATGGTGATATCGTGCCAAATAGATCACTTGATTAGTTCCTAAAAATGATCAACAATAAGCTTAAAAGGAGGGCACTATGGCCACGAGTTTTACATAGCCTATTTATAAGTGTTTCTTCCAAGTTTTGAATTTGAATTCAAAAACTTGGCTCCATTTACAAGTATCTCGTCTAGGAGATATTCTCTCAATGAAAGCTCGCATTTTTGGTCTTCCTAACTCCAACAGAATTTTGGATATTGAAAGATTTTCTCAATGATTTAATCTTTTACAAGTAGTAAATGACTAATTGTTACAAGCTATGATTCATATGGATCATCACATGCTTCGACATATAATCCTCCAAGCTAAGCCGAATGTGAAGGCTTGGACATTTGCACCAACAACTCTATGGTCTCCAAAAAACCCCAAGGGCATGGAATCAAAGGCTTGTGGACTACTTGATCCATTGCGGATATAAACAAAGCAAGGTCGATCCTTCACGATTCTACAAATGAGAATATGAAGCATCTTTCTAGTTATGTATGCATGTGCATCACTTAATCATTACACCTAATCATGAAGATGTTGATATATTTAGGCAGTGATGTGTGTGAACACACTAGGACCATCAGGGCACTTTTTTCCCTCTTTAGGAGGTTTTTTTCCCCTGGCTTGCATATATGCCTATTGCCCTAACCGGCTACTTATCTTTATACATTTTAGTGGTAATACATTCAGTATTGTGTGTTGTGCTCCAAGATTCTTCTTCTTACTTGTGTTGTTCACGTGCCTCCACAGATGTCTAACTCCAACAATTGGTATCAGAGTAGGTTTCCGCTTCATCTAGGGCGCCGTCGACACTCCTCCGGTTGCAGTCTCAGAATCGCATGAATTTTGGTGACCATACTCAGCGTGTTTTCGAGATCAAAACAACTTCGCGATGTGGTGTCAAAATCATGATTTGAGCTCATTTCAGCCTCCGAACGCACTATCATAGTGCTTGTGTAGGCTATTTTGTCTTTTTGTGTCAAAGGTATATACCAGTTTCAGTTCACCAGTATAAGCATCTTGAAGTCTTCTACAGATCTAGTAGAATTTGTCTGGGCAGTTATGTTCAACTTTTTGAGTTACAATCAATTTTCTGCATCAAGGTATTTTAGTCACCGGCCATGGCTGAAAGTAGTGATGTATTCCTTATGTTGGTTGTTGAGGATAAGTTGGATGGTACCAACTACACCTTATGGGCTTATATTGTTGGAACAAATCAACTACAAGCCTAAGTATTGGCTTGGGTCTCACAAAAATAGTTAGAAGAAGTCTTGAATTGAAGTCTATGTATGAGCTCATGTGAGAACTCACTCTTGTAATTTCTTAAGACTTTACTTGATGTAAAAGTAAAGGAATCTAAAAGTGGTTGAGTCCACTTGAAAAAAATAGAGAGAGAAGCCACGAATTCATAATTTGGTGGTTGGAGAATCAATCAATCTCTAAAAGTTAGGAGATCACTTTTAGGTCAGCAAGATTCAAATTCAAATCTTGACTCCAAAACTCCCTATAAATACATGGTAGATTATTCACACTCCTTAGGCGTGGATCAGCTGAGCTTTATGCCATATCAGAGTGTGGACTCAAGGCACATTGTATTTGTAAGTTCTTTGTATTCTACAATCATTATACTTTCAAATCTATGATCATTCAAGTCCATATCTTCATGTCATTGTGAGTCTACTATTCACTGCTATACATTTCACATTTTTTAGTCAGATTGGAATTTTCACTCTTCGGTTATGTTCATTTGAAGTCAACCCTGTCTGTTCATTTTCACTCCTCTGTCAGGTACCCGATTTTCTCACTCATCTTGTGAGAGTTGTTTCTCAGTGGGTACTTGACCAAATTCAGTGATTTAAAGCTTCTTGGATTCAGCTTACTGTCTAGTATAAGATAGAAAATTTCATAATCATTGGATTCTTGAATCTTGAGTTATTCTCATTTTATTGCTCACTGGTCTGAGTAATGTTGTAGCCCGTGAAAATCCGGATGATGCTCTTACTTGTTAAACTTTATTCACATTGTGTGGTTTATAATTTCTGATGAGATTACTCTTGAAAGTTAGCACTCTAAGCTAATTAGAGTTCACCAAAAGGAATTAATCTAATTGTTGTTGTGCTCAGAGATTTATTCAAAACACTGGACATGTGTATGAATCAAAATAGCAAGTTTTTCACCATCGAATTAATTCTAGCTCATCTGTTTTGATCTATCTTTTTGAGATTGATCTTCCGAGGTAGATAGGGTATCTAACACATCCATTGGCAAGCTAAAAGGGCCCACCACATACTCTTGGAGTTCATTTGGCTGGTGTAGATCAAGGATTTTGCAGCACCACTTCATCTTCAAGCACATATCTATCCATCTCTTCACAGTGGTATCAGAGCAAAGATGGCAGATGGATTTCCTTCATCAATTGACAAATTGGAAAGAGGTAATTACTCAGCTTGGTCATTAAGGATGGAAGATTATCTCCAAGGTAGAAGTTTATATGGTTATGTGTCTCGAGATGAAGTTATGCCAAGTTTCAGGAACAAAAGTCAACCAACACAAGAAGAGCAAGAAAGATTGAGCACATGGTGCTCCAAGGATGCAGTTGCAAGGTCTTATCTCCTCAACTCTATCTCAGATTTTTTGTTGCCTCACATTAGAAGTTGTAAGACATCTCAGGAAGTGTGGGATGCACTTGAAGCCTTCTTCTCTTCAAGTACCAAAGCTAGGAAGCATCAACTATGGATGGATTTCACAACTCTCAAGAAAGCTCCCAAACAAAATGTGACTGATTTTGTCACAAAGCTCAAGGACATAGCTGATCAGTTGGGAAGCATTGGAGAGGTAATAGATGAAGAGCAAATTGTAAGGCGGGTCATCAATGGCTTGAAGGCAGATGCCAAGTGGGAAGCATTCACCACAGCTATGGATTTGTACATGGACATGCATGTACCTGATTTCAATAATCATTGGACAATTAATCACTCAAGAGGCAAAGCTTATCAAAAATCGAGAAAGCTCTAAACGTAATCAATCTTCAGCTTTATATACTGATAAAAGCAAGTCCAAAGAAAACAAAGGAAAGTCAAAGAAATTGGATGATGAAGAAGGAACATATCAAGCTAACTATGTAGGTAGAGGAAGACATGGCAGAGGTAGAGGAAGAGGAGGTAGACAAGGCAGGGGGAGATCCCAAGACTCCAAACCATGTTCTATTTGTGGATTAACTAATCATACAAATGAAAATTGCTTTAGGAATTCCAGGAATCACAGAGGCAGAGGATACATGCTTTTCTGATTTCTTCTCATCTTTATCCTGGTTCTTCGAGTGTGCAGCATTTGCAGATTTCTGCTTACTAGTAGAAGAGCTCCATTTTCCTTTGCCCTTTTGACTAGCCAGGAAAGCTTGATCTACAACACGCATAATGGACCTGTTCTGCCTGGACTGATCTTCTTGCAACAGAACAGAGACTAACTCCTCCAATGATAAGGCATTCGAATTGCCTTTCATCATCAACTGAAGAGTAGAAGCAAAACTCTGATATGAATCAGGAAGACCATTCAGAACAGTCTGCACAAGTGAGCTATCTGGTATAACCTCATCAATTGAAATCAACTGTTCCTTCAAATCTTTGATCTTCGTTAGGAAACTGTCCATAGAATCACCTTCATTCATGTGCTCACTCTCCAATTGTTTTCGGAGGTAAGCAACACGAGCCTCATTCCTAGCTTGGTACAATGTGGTAAGTGTATCCCAAGCATCCCTAGCTGTTCTGCAAGAGCGAATATGAGGAATAATGGCACATTTGACAGACAAAGCTATCAATGCATATGCCTGGGCATCTCTGACATCCCAACGAATTTGCTCTACAGTAGGTGCAACAGAAACAGCAGCACGAACAGGAATCTGCGGAATATCATCTTCGACACCATCTTCATCAGCTCCAGCACCTATATTTGTAGTACTTGTCGTTATAGGTGTAACAGGACGTCTTTCAACACCCTACACAATGTTCCACAATCCTTTTGCAACCAAAACATGTCGCATCATATAAGCCCATAATGGGTAGTTGGTACCATCCAACTTATCCTCAACAGCCAACATACGGAATACATCATTGCTTTCAGCCATGGCTAGTGACTAAAATACCTTGATGCAGAAAATTGACTGTATCTCAAAAAGTTGAACAAAACTGCCCAGACGAGTTCTGCTAGACATGTAGCAGACTTCGAGACGCTTAAACTGGCGAACAGAAACTGGTATATACCTTTGGCACAAAAAGACAAAATAGCCTACACAAGCACTGTGATAGTGCGTTCGGAGGCCAAAGCTAACTCAGATCGCGATTTCCGCACCACACAGCGAAGCTGTTTTGATCTCAAAAACAGGGTGAGTATGCTCACCAAAATTCATGCGATTCTGAGACTGCAAACGGAGGAGTGTCAACGGCGCCCTAGATGAAGCGACGACCCGCTCTGATACCAATTGTTGGAGTTAGACGTCTGCAGAAGCACGCGAACATCTCAAGGAAGAAGAAGAAGAAGAAGCTTGGAGCACAAACACACAATACTGAATGTATTACTAGAGAATGTACAAAGATAAGTAGCCCATTAGGGCAATAGATGTATATACAAGCCGGGGGAAAAAAACCTCCTAAAGAGGGAAAAAAGTGCCCCGGCGGTCCTAGTGTGTTCACACACATCACTACCTAAATATATCAACAAGCAAGCCCCAAGAGCTTGGAATTTCATACTTGTTTCATTCTTGTAGGACAAAGGCTTTCAACCAAGCAAACCAGATCCTTCACTCTTTATTAAAAAGAGTAATTCTGAGGTCATCTACCTGTGTGTATATGTAGATGATATTATGTTAATAGGAAATGCTACAGATGGTATGAAGAAGATCAAAGATCCGATGAGAGAAGAATTCAAGATAAGTGATTTGGGTTCACTTACCTACTTCCTAGGTTTGGAAGTTGTTTACAAAGATCATGGTTTATTTCTCATTCAAAGGAAGTATATCAAAGATATGTTAGCAACGTTCAAGATGGAGGATTGTAAAATTGCAGGTACTCCAACGGAGGTCAACCATAAATTGAGCGCACAAGAAGGTGAACTCATAGAGGACATCACATCATATCAAAGCCTTGTGGGTAGTCTCAACTAAGCCACATTTACAAGGGTGGATATATGCTATAGTGTGAGTGTGCTAAGTCAGTTCATGCACACACCAAGGAAACCACACATGGATGCTGCTTAGAGGATACTCATATATCTCAAAGGAACCATAAATAGGACTTTATTATCCTTATGTATCTAATTTAGGGTTGAAGCTATTTTCTGATGCAGATTGGGCTGGCTCCAAGGAAGATAGAAGGAGCACTTCACGTTATTGTACCTTTGTAGGTTCAAAGCTTATTTCATGGTCATCCAAGAAGCAACCCATTGTTTCTCTCTCTTCTACTGAAGCTGAATACAGAGGTCTTGCCATAGTTACACAAGAAGCTATGTGGATGAAGACATTATTCAAAGATCTTGGATTGAAGTTTGGAACTCCAACTATTATTTGTGACAACATGAGTTCTATTCATTTAGCTGCTAACCCTATTTTTCATGCAAGGCCTAAACACATTCAAGTTCATTATCACTATGTAAGAGAAAAGGTTCTAAGCAAAGAGATTCAAATATCATAAGTGTCCACTCATCAACAATGTGCAGATATGTTGACCAAAGCATTGGATGGTACAAAGCTTTGCAAATTCAAAGCTATGATTGGATTGCATGTTATTCTTGAAGATTGAAGACCTTAAGCATACTTGTCTTGAGGGGGAGCTATTGGAACAAATCAACTACAAGCCTAAGTATTGGCTTGGGTCTCACAAAAATAGTTAGAAGAAGGCTTGAATTGAAGTCTATGCATGAGCTCATGTGAGAACTCACTCTTGTAATTTTTTAAGACTTTACTTGATGTAAAAGTAAAGGAATCTAAAAGTGGTTGAGTCCACTTGACAAAAATAGAGAGAGAAGCCACGAATTCATGATTTGGTGGTTGGAGAATCAATCAATATCTAAAAGTTAGAAGATCACTTTTAGGTGAGCAAGATTCAAATTCAAATCTTGGCTCCAAAACTCCCTATAAATTCATGGCAGATTAGTCACACTCCTTAGGCGTGTATCAGGTGAGCTTTATGCCATATCAGAGTTTGGACTCAAGGCACACATTTGTATTTGTAATTCCTTTGTATTCTACAATCATTATACTTTCAAATCTATGATCATTCAAGTCCATATCTTCATGTCATTGTGAGTCTACTGTTCATTGATATACCTTTCACATTTTTCAATCAGATTGCAGAGATGGTTTTTCCACGTGTAGTGCATCTTTTTTTATAATTTAAGTTGCTAATGTTTGCTCTCTAAGTCTTATATAAGCTCACAAATTTTCATTGCTATTGGAGTTTTCAATCTTCATTTATGCTCATTTGAAGTCAACCTTGTCTGTTCATTTTCACTCCTCTATCAGGTACCCGATTTTTTCACTCATCTTGTGAGAGTTGTGTCTCAGTGGGTACGTGACCAAATTCAATGATTTAAAGAGTATTGGATTCAGCATACTGTCTAGTATAAGCGTACAAAATTTCTTAATCATTGGATTCTTGAATCTTGTGTTATTGTCATTTTACTGCTCACTGGTCCGAGTACTATTGCAGCCCGTGAAAATCGAGATGATGCTCTTACTTGTTAAACATTGTGTGGTTTATCATTTTTGATGAGATTACTCTTGAAAGTTAGCTCTCTAAGCTAGTTAGAGTTCACCAAAAGGAATTAAGCTAATTGTTGTTGTGCTCAGAGAATTATTCAAAACATTGGACATGTGTATGAATCAAAATAGCAAGTTTTCCACCTCTGAATTAATTCCAGCTCATCTGTATTGATCTATCTTTTTGAGATTGATCTTCCAAGGTACATAGCATATCTAACACATCGATTGGCAAGCTAAAAGGGCCCACCACATACTCCTCGAGTTCATTTGGCTGGTGTAGATCAAGGATTTTGCAACACCACTTCATCTTCAAGCACATATCGATCCATCTCTTCACATATATGATGCGACATGTATTGGTTGCAAAAGAACTGTGGAACATTGTGCAGGGTGTTGAAAAATGTCTTATCACACCTAAAATTGTTACAACTGCAGGTACTGAAGTTGATGTAGAAGGTTTTGAAGATGATGATATTCTGCATATTCCTATTCTTGCTACGGTTTCTATTGCACCTACTGTAGAGCAAATTCATTGGGATGGCAGAGATGCCCTGGAACATGCATTGATAGCTTTTCTAGGAATGAGGCTCGTGTTGCTTACCTCCGAAAATAGTTGGAATGAAGGTGATTCTATGGACAGTTTTCTAACAAAGATCAAAGACTTGAAGGATTAGTTGATTTTTGTTGATGAGGTTATACCAGATAGCTCACTTGTGCATACCGTTTCGCATGGTCTTCCTGATTCATATCAGAGTTTTGCTTCTACTCTTCAGTTGATGATAAAAGGCAATCCAAATGCCTTTTCATTTGAGGAGTTAGTCTCTATTTTGTTGCAAGAAGATTAGTCTAGGTAGAACATGTCCATTATGCGTGTTGCAGATCAATCTTTCCTCGTTAGTCAGAACGGCAAATGAAAATGGAGCTCTTCAACTAGTAAGCACAAATCTGTTAATTCTACACAACCGAGGAGGGAAGACAAAGATGAAAAGAAATAAAAAAAGCAGAAATTGTTTTGCAAGTACTGTAAAGGAAATGATCATATCATAAAGAACTGTCCAAAACTGGCTGCTAAAGAGGCAAAGAAGAAAGAGGTTGGAATGGTTGTTGTAGAGGCCTATACACCAAAAACAGAATCTACTAATCTTGTGCAGGAAGAAGAATGGGTGTTTACTACTATTTGCAATTTTGACCCATCTTCTCATGAGCAGTGCATGTCTGCAGTAGACTCAAATGTTTGGTACTTTGATAGTGGGACGACCAAACATATTACCTCGCAGTGCAGTTTCTTCTCTTCACTCGAGCCTGCCTCTACAAGGAATACTATTACATGTGCCAACAACTCCTCTTATCCTATTATGGGAGTTGGTAAGATCATTTTGACTACTGCTAATGGTAGTTCTTTCACGTTGTCAGATGCTTTGTTTGTGCCAGGGATCAAAAATCTGTTATCAGTTTTTGCATTAGCCAAGATTGGCTTGGTTGTGAAATTTATTAATGACAGATGTACGGTTCATGATCTGTCAAATGGCGACGTGATTATTGCTTCTGGCATTTTATGTCGTGGGTTGTATAAGCTCATAGACTATGAAAGATTTGTAAATGATTTGGCATGTGCAGTACATGATTCTCAGGCTATGTCAGATGCAAAGCTTTGGCATGCATGCTTTGGTCATCTGAATTTTGCTAGTTTGCTATGCCTGTAGAAATCTGAAATGGTGTCCTCTTTGCCCAAACTTGAGGCACCTCGAAAACATGTTTGTGAAGGTTGTATTTTGGGCAAAATGCAGTGTTCCTCATTTCCAAAAGATGGTTCAGTTCAGGCTACTCAGAAATTGCAGCTTGTACATAGTGATTTCTATGGTCCTATGTAGACATCTTCTTTTGGAAATTATCTTTACTTTGTGACTTTCATCGATGATTTTTCCAAGCATGCATGGGTATATCCATTGAAAGCAAAGTCCGAAGTGTTCATGTGCTTCAAACAGTTTTTGGTTTTGGCTGAAAATTTGTCAGCATGTAAAATGGGCACCCTCCATTCTAATCGAGGGGGGGAATATGTGTCTTCTGATTTTAAACGTGGGATAAAACACTAGTGTACAGTCCTGTATACACCTCAACAAAATGGAGTTGCTGAACGAAAGAACAGGTCACTCATGGAGATGGCGAGGTGTATGGTCAAGAGTCAGGCATTACCACAGTTTCTGGCTTGAGGCTATCATCTGTGCAGCATATGTACTTAACAGGTATCCCACTAAAGCGATGTGCTCTATCACTCCATATGAGTCTTGGCACAATCACAATCCATCTGTTGCTCATCTACAGGTTTTTGGTTGTCTGGTATATGCATTAGCACCTGAACAACATCATAGAAAATTGGATGATAAAGCAGTAAAATGTATTTTTGTTGGGTACAGTTCTGAAAGAAAAGGCTATCCTCTGTATCATCCACAGACTAAATGCATTCTGGTTAGCCATGATGTTGTTTTTGTGGAAGATGTTATTCAGCCATTGCTTTCATGTACCAAGGAGACATCTGTTAGCTCCAAAGACATGTATGATACATTGCTGCCTCTTTTTACAGGTGGACAATCTAGTGCTGGTCCTAATTTCTATATTCAAAAGATTCAAAGTTGAAGTTGAAAAAGAAACAAGAAGGTTTATCAAAAACTTAAGGTCCGATGGGCGAGGAGAATACTTCTCCAAAGATTTTTTAGATTTTCTACAAGAGAATGGGATCAAAAGGCAGTTTACTTGTAGGTATACACCACAACAAAATGGAGTAGTTGAGAGGAAAAATAGGCAAATTGCTAAAATTTCAAGATGCATCCTCAAGGAGATGAAGGTACCATTGTACTATTGGGCTGAAGCTACCACAACTGCCATTTACTTGATGAATAGGTGCACAACATCAAGAATACATCACTTGAATCCAAAGGAGGTATATTCCAGTAAGAAACCTGATCTTACACACCCCAAAGTGTTTGGATGTGTTTGCTTTGTTCACATTCCACAAGAAGTTAGAAAAAAGATGGAACCAAGGTCAGAAAAATGCATTTTCATCGGCTACTCAACAGAGCAAAAAGGATACAAATATTACGACCCTAGAACAAAGGAAGTAAGAGTCTCGCGAGATGTGGTCTTTGATGAACTAAGACCATGGTATGAAGATAAAGGAAAGAAAAAGATTCTTGAAGAATATTGTGATGATTATGCAAGAACAAATCAAAGAGAAGTTCAACAATCAAGCACAAAGGTTTCAGGTCCAGAAGCACCTACATCAAATGAAGAATGTTCAACATGGAGGGCATTCTTTGTCTCCAAATTCAGCTCATACTAGAGTCGAAGAAGCAAGTGCTACTCCAAATAGTGAGATAGATGCAAGAGAAGAAGAATATGAAGAGGTAATCACTCCAAAAGTAAAGCTTAATAGGTTAAATAAGCAAATTTCTAAAGGAAATGAAAGAAGATCTTCAAGGAAAAGGTATCCAACTCAAAGGCTGAGTTATGATAGTTTCATGGTGAAACATTTTGCATACATGATGCAGGTTATCAAAGACAAAGAGCCTCAGACATATGAAGAAGCTTGCACACAAAAGGAATGGAAGCAAGCTATGAAAGAGGAGATCAAAGCTCTCAAAGATAATCACACATGGGAGCTAGTGCCAAAGAAAGAAGGTAAGAAGATTGTTCCAAACAAATGGGTGTTTAAAGTAAAGAGGAATGTTGGTGGTTCACTAGCTAGATATAAATCTAGATTAGTTTCCAAAGGATTTAAACAAACACAAGGCATAGATTATGATGAACTTTTCAGCCATGTTGCAAAGATGGGAACAGTCAGAACATTAATAGCAATTGGTGCTTCAAGGAGATGGCCATTATATCAACTCGACATCAAAAATGCTTTTCTCAATGGAGAACTACAAGAAGAGGTATACATGAGTCAACCGGTTGGATTTGAAGATGAAAACCATCGTGACTTTGTTTGCAGGTTGAAAAAGTCACTTTATGGCTTGAAGCAAGCACTAAGAGCATGGAATTAGAGATTGGTAGAATATCTAACTAAGTGTGGATACAGTCCAAGTAGTGAACATCCTTCATTGTACATGAAGAAGGAAGAAAATAGAGAGGTATATATTTGCATATATGTCGATGATCTCATCATAACAAGAAATGATTTTACAGGGATTAAAAGATATCAAAAGGAAGCTTGATAAGGAGTTTAAAATTTCATATCTTGGAGATGTGAAATATTTTTTAGGAATTGAAGTTGTTTATGGAAAAAGTGGCATCTACTTGATGCAAAGGAAGTACTTGTTGGATGTTCTTTTCAGATTTGGAATGAGTGAATGCAAACCACTCAGTCAACCCATGGACACAAATACAAAGATTTGCTCAAATGATGGAGAACTATTGGAAGATGTAACGACATACAGAAGCATTGTAGGATCATTAATCTATGCAAACATTACGAGACCTGATTTATCTTATGTTGTTGGTGTACTTTCTCAATTTATGCAAGCCCCGATAAGTGAACGTTTAAATTCAGCCAAGAGAGTGTTGAGATACATAGAGCATACGGTTAATCATGCTTTGTTTTACAAGTTTGATGAAGAATTGCAGGTCAAAGGTTTTAGTGATGCTAATTGGGCAGGTTCAAAGAAATATAGGAGATCAACCTCAGGTTATGTGTTCATGATAGGAAGCAAACCTATCACATGGAGCTCAAAGAAACAACCTGTTGATGCACTTTCATCCATGGAGGCTGAATATAGAGGATTAGCATTTGCCACTGTGATGCAATGTGGTTTAAAAATCTTTTGGCTGATCTTGAAGTGCAAGTTGGAACCATCCCTATATACGGTGATAACATGGCAAGTATTTACTTGGCAAGCAATCCTATGTTTCATGCAAGGAGAAAGCACATAGAGGTCCACCACCATTATGTAAGGGAGAAGGTATTGGGAAAATATGTGGAGATAAAGTTCATCAAAACCGAAGAGCAAGTTGCAGATATGTTTACAAAGTTCTTGGATGCTTCTAAACTCAAGGTTTCAAGGATGTGATAAATTTGCAAGACATGGTTGAAGATAACTCCCAAATGAGCTTGGGGGAGTGTTGAAGATAAATGTACAAGCTCATTTTTCACATGAGATATGCTTGGATAAATTTAAGAAATATAAAGATAAAGGAAAAGAAGATAAAAGAAAAAAGTTCTAGTCAAAATTCATGATGAGTAAAATATACAATATCTGTCTTGTAGTAAGTGGCATGTGGTGGGAAATCAAATGAAAGTGGTGAGGAGGCACAAATTTCTTCACATGCTCATTGGTTATAAAAGTGGAGTGGGAGAAAGCTCTAAATAAAGAGAGAAAAAGGCAAGAGCTCCCAGTAGTCGGATCTGGTCATTTTGTCATTTTGTCTTCCCATAGACTCCTTCTAGCCGCACGT
This sequence comes from Ceratopteris richardii, assembly GCA_020310875.1. Taxonomy (NCBI): domain Eukaryota; kingdom Viridiplantae; phylum Streptophyta; class Polypodiopsida; order Polypodiales; family Pteridaceae; genus Ceratopteris; species Ceratopteris richardii. The sequence goes on from CM035412.1 coordinate 160,943,773, forward strand.
CATTTTGTACATAGCTTTGTTGTGAAGCTCATATCTCAGTGTATATGTAAGTTTTTCTTGCATTTAAACACTCATTGGAAATCTTGTCTTGTTTACTTTGTCTTTTGCAAATATCTCCTTCAAAGCCCATAAATTCTATGAGATATCAATCAAAGGGTGAAGTCTAGGTTTTTAGCAAACCTGTACAGACAGGTAGTCTATTTTGGTCGGTTAAATTTCCCAACCAAAATGTATCTAAATTTCTTGTTTTTTAGCTTGATGGAAAGATCTTTGCATTTACTTTTTCTACCCCAAATATATCATTCAAAGAATTTATATTCTGTGAGATATCTGTCAAAGAGTGAAGTCTAGTTTTTTAATATACTTGTGTGTGCAGGTGGTCTATTTTGGTCAGTTGAGTTTCTTGACCAAAACTCATCCAAAATTACTTGATTTTTAGCTTGTTGGAAATATATTTGTGTGTACTTTTTCTATCTAAAAGATATTCCTCAAAAAATATATATTCAGGGATTTATCAATCCGAGAGTAAAGATCAATTCTTCAGCATACTTGTGTGGATAGGTAGTTCATCTTTGTCAGTTGTGTTCCCTAATCAAAACTTGTCCAAATTAAGTTATTTATAGCTTGTTAGAAATCTCTCTTTGTCTACTCTGATTGACTAAAGGCAAAAGTCCATTTGAGTTTTGTATTGAGAGCATAAAGCTATCTAAGGTGTAGTTGTTTGTCCAAGTGTTAGACATACAAGGGTTCACTACACATTTTTGTTGCGCATAGGAGAACGCATTCTCCACAATTGTCTCCATGACTCCAAACAAAAAAATATGTCAAAATGATTAAGGAGTTTCTATAAGAAAAATTTCTTCACAAATATCAAATTCTAGAGATCTATATTCATCCCTTATTGAAGATAATGCAATTGTTGGTTGCTTCTTTGAACTAAAAGAGATAGATTTTCTTCCAATCATGAATAAATACCCTTCTATCATCTTTAGGTACTTCTTCTATCATCCTTTTCTCTTGTCCAATCTGCATCTAAATAGATTTTGGTATCCAAAGCTGACATGTATTAAGTCCAAACAATTTTGGGCCACATAATTGCTTCTTTTGAAAGGCTATCTTGTTTGCTTTTCTAATTGATATGATTCACATAGCTCATATTATGCACTTAAATTAAATTTAGGAGAACCACTCCCCACCTCATGCTTGCTCATATCTCTAACCTTTGGAACATTGATATGATCCATCCTCTTATCCCTTAAATCTTATTTTTCAATCCTTTTGTTTCAAATCTAAATATATATCACCTTGACATTGGGTGGCTTTGAATCTAATGTGAATATTTTGCCTTACTTCCTTCTTTGAGCTATGACCTTGAATCCTTCCTTTGGATTTTTGATGAAGAAATCTATTGAAGACTTCATGGTATACTCTTTCCACCATTTTCTATATTGCAACAAGATTCTTTGTAGTAGAAGGTACATGAAGAGCGTAAGAGAGTATCTTTGCTTCACTTGATCTCCCAAGCCTCACATCTCCTATGTTCTCAATGGGATGCTCTATATTAGCACACTTTTCCACACATCCTCTTCCATTTTGGACATGAAAAGGCATGAAAAGTGAATTCCACATGAAAAGGCATGTGATTGCTATGTATCATTTGCTATCTTTAGAACCTATATTTGTCTAACTATGCCTCACAACAAGCATTGTATTGTTACTTCTCCATTTGAACTACCAACATAATTACTTTGATGTCTTTGATTATTGCTATTTGATCTATTACTCTGATGCAAAAGTATGATGCTATTTGACCTATTTTACCACAATGATAGTAGTTCATGTCATTACCGTGTGACTATTGTAGATGGCTTTACCTCTTCCTTTGCCTTTAATTCATTCTCTTGATTGTGTATTATTTTCAAGTTCATGTCATTACTGTGTGACTATTGTAGATGTCTTTACCTCTTCCTTTGCCTTTAATTAATTCTCTTGATTCAATTAGCAAGTTGTTGGATGCTTTATTTACGTATGCATAACTCATCTTGATAATCAGTTTGATGTCTCACAGATGAGTAGGCTTATGTATTACCCAGTTATCAAGCATTGGCAGGTAGTTAAGCACATCTTTTGCTACTTGAGTGGTACCCCGCTACGTGGATTGTTTTATCCCAAAGGGGGAAAGAACAAGCCTACTATGGCCACTTCTAGTTATGAGACTGAGTATAGAGTAGCTTTTAGAGTGATTGTTTATTGTGTGTGGCCCAGATGCCTTTTGGCTGATTTGGGTGTTGGCTAGGCTTTTGCCACCACCATTTTCACTGATAGTCAGAGTGCATTTGTAGTTGTGAGGAACCGTGTGTTCCATGCTTGCACAAAGCACATTGAGGTGCATTATCATTATGTCAGGGAGAGGTTCTCTATTGGAGAGATCAATGTTGGAACATCACGCTTGGATTATGCTTGAGGGGGATGTGCTCTACATCAAAACCATCATTTGGATGGTGTCATATATGTACCTTGAAGAATAGCACTTATGTGCACATTATTTCTTTGTATTAATTGCTTGATCACTTATGATCATTTTTTATAAGGTTCAAGGTATTTAACTTTGTAGAAGGAAAGATTAAAAGGCCTAAAAGCCACGAGTTAGAAGTGGTTGGTATTGATTCTCAATCAATCAATCAAAAAGTAGATATGACTTCAACATTCTCTTTTCCTAGATCCAATCAATCTAAACTATCAAACCTACCTAATTTTGAATTCAAATTCATGAAGAAAAGGCATGTTCATATCCTCAAGCATCTATATAAAGACTCCAAAACATTTTTAAATTATTTACAATGTTGATTTGAAGCAATACATATACTCTTTAATCATTGCTTGGTACCACTTCTATTCTCTGCTCCTTCTTCCTCAAAATTAGTCAAAATAGTGACTATAGAGCTCCAAATCAAGTGTTTAAGAATTCATTGGAAAGGTATAGCTTTCTACTTTATGTACACAAATTTCCAAGTCATTTGATTCAATAATGTTAGAGAAATCTGAGTTTTACAGTCTCGTAGGCATTGTCTACAAATCCCTGAAAAATCGGGATGACATCCAATCAATGTTAGGGTGATTGCTCCTTCATTGATTGATATACATTATGGCTTTTATAAATTTTAACAAGCCAAATGTATCTATGACATTCTCTTAAGAGGAATTGCTCCAATTGAAGTTGTGTTGGTTTCTCTCAGTGTTTGAAATCATAACTTCCATGCATTTTTAGAAGGTTTTTGTGAGCTAGTTAAGGTGCAACTTATCTGTTTTGCATCAACTTGTTCTTGTTGATGTTCCAAAGTACATATTGGGTTTTATTGCACTAACCACAAGCTTACAAGGCCTACTTTAATTATCCAAAGATCTAGGGCTGATCCTTTGCTAGTTTGCTAGACCAACTTAACCACTTGAGAACTCAACTTTTCAAGCCTCTCCAAGCTTCTCCAAATTCGTTTAGTGGTATCAGAGAAACTTCAAAATTGGAGGTGGATTTCAATCAACAATTGAGAATCTTGGTAGACACAATTATGCTGCTTGGAAAATCAGATTGGAGGCTTATTTGCAAGGAAGAAATCTATATGGGATTGTATCAAGTGATGAAGCAATGCCTATTCCAAGATCCAAACGAGGACCTACTCAAGAGGAAATAGATAAGCTCACACTTTGGTGTGAAAGGGATGCTCAAGCAAGGTCATACATACTCAAATCTATCTCTGATTTTATATTACCACATATTCAAGGATGGAAGACATCTCAAGAGACTTTGGGATGCCTTTGAGACTTTCTTTTCTAATAGTACAAAAGCAAGGAAGAACCATCTTTGGAATGAGTTCAATCAAATAAAGAAGACTCCACTCACACAAGACCAAACACATCATATAGTGTGAGAGTGCTTAGTCAGTTCATGCACTCACCTAGAAGGCCACACATGGATGCTGCAAAGAGAGTACTCAAGTACCTCAAAGGGACACTTAATGAAGGTATCTATTATCCTTACTCTTGAGATTTGGATATCAAAATCTATTCATATGCTAATTGGAGGGGGAGCAAAGGATGATACACTAAGTACCTTTGGATACTTATCATTTGCAAGTTTAGAATTGGTGTTATGGACCTTTGAAAAGCAACCAATAGTTGTTTTATCTTCAAATGAAGCAAAATATACAGGTCTACCTATTGCAACTCAAGAAGCAATATGGCTCAAGGATTTGTACTCAGATTTGGGACTTGTAAGCTGCAAACCTGACTTACTTGGAGAAAATGTAAGTTCCATGCATCTAGTTGCAAATCCAATTTTTCATGCAAGGACAAATAACATATAAGTCCATTACCACTTTGTAAGAGAGAAGCTTATGGCAAAGGAAATTGATATTTCATTTGTTCCTAGTGAGAAGCAAATAGCAGACATGATGATAAAGGCACTTGATGGCATAAAGCTTTGTAGATTCAAAGCTATGGTAGGTATTCAACCTATCAAAGAATGAAGAATCAAGCATAATTTAGCTTGAGGGAGAGTTGTTGGAACATCAAGCTTGCATTATGCTTAAGGTGGATATGCTCTTCATCAGATTCATCATTCGGATAGTGCCATTTATGTACCTTGAAGAATAGCACTTATGTGCACATTATTTCTTTGTATTAAGTGGTTGATCACGTGTGATCATTTCTTGTAAGGTTCAAGGTATTCACCTTGATAAAAGGAAAGATTAAAAGGCCTAAAAGCCACAAGCTTCTTGTGGATGAAATGGTACTAGATCTCGATGTGCTTTGTTTGAGCATGGAACACTGGATTCTTGGCAATAGTTGAGGTTGACTAGCTATCCGTGCGGATGCGTGTCGGAGTAACCTGCAAAACACCAATGTTAGATAATAAACATTGAAGCCAGATGGCCTCGCATGTTGTGAAGTTGGATGCTCGGTACGCAGCCTCAATGGATGATAGAGTGACTGTAGGATGCTTCTTACTTGCCCAAGAGATAGGTCTTGAGCCAACCAAGACTATGTACCCATAAGTGGACCATCAAGAATCAAGATCACTAGCCCAATCTAAATCTGAGTATCCGGTGAGCTCGGTGCCCCGTCTATATGAAAGACCATGATGTCGGATGAAGAAAAGGTAGCGAAGTAGTCTCTGAGGAGTATCCCAGTGTGTCTATCGAGGCTGATGTGCAAACTGACTAAGTATACCAATTGCATAGGCAATATCTAGTCTAGTGTTGGAAAGGTAGAGTAATGAGCCAACAAATTGTCAATAAGTATGAACATCCACAAGTGATGATGAATCCTCCAGTGTGAGCTTGATGTTTGGATCAAGTGGTGTGGAGATTGAGCAACACTAGTCCATGTTATATCTAGAAAGAAGATCAAAGCCGTTTTTGTGATAGGAATATGCCTTCTTTTGTTTGCCAAACTTCCATACCCAAGAAGTAGTGAAGTAGTCCAAGATCTTTCATAAAGTACTCAAGGTGAAGCTATGTGATGATGAATCGGATGCATTCTTCATCTAATCCTATCAAGATCAAGTCATCTACATAGAGGATGATGATGGCCACTAAGGACTCGTTCTTATAGATGTATAAGTTTGCATCGGCACTACTTCTTTGAAATCTTTAGCTTTGAAGAACTTGTGAATCTTTTCATACTAGGCTTGCTTAAGTTCGTAAAGTGCTTTGTGAAGCTTGTACACTTGATCTTCCTTTCCTTTAATCATGCAACCTTAAGCTTGGTCAACATATGCTTCTTATTGAAGATCTTCATTAAGTAAAGCACATTTGACGTCCAATTGGTAGATGGGCCACTTGAAATGTGCACTTCGTGCAAGAATGATCCTTACGGTGGTAAACCTTGCAATAGGGGCAAAGGTTTCTTCATAGTCAACGCCATGCTATTGCTTATATCCTTTTGCTAATAGTCTTGCTTTGTACTTGTCTAATGTGCCATCTGATTTGTACTTAACCTTATAGAGCCACTTAACTCCTATGACTTGATGCTTTGTGGGCTTAGGTACAAGATTCCAAGTTTTGTTCTTCTCCATTGCATTTATTTCCACTTGCATAGCTTCTTCCCACTCAGGTTGTCCTTGAGCTTCTTTATAGTTAGAAGGATCTGGAATTTGTTGGATCTAATGCATCAATGCATAGTTTATATAATGACTTTGTTCTCGTTGTTGCTATTCAATAAGACTTTGTGATCTTCTGGGCTGATGTGAAGTACTAACTTCAACCGTGGGCTTTGAAAAGACTGTGTCCCCCTCTAAAGTGTAGATGGGTGGATTGAGACTGCTATTTGGATCTTTGGTTGAGTGTCTTGAAGCTTCATTAAAGATTACATCTTTTGAAATTGTGATGGAGTGGTTATCAAGATTGTACAATCTATATGCTTTTGATTGTTCACTGTAGTCGATGAATATATGCTTCTTGGACTTGGATTGTAACTTGTTGCGATCTTCTTTTGGTACATGGACAAATGCTTCACTTCCAAATACTCGAAAGTAATTGACATTAGGCTTTCTTCCATAGTAAGCTTTAAAGGGTGTCTTGTTGTGTAATGCACTGGTGAAGCCTCGATTGAGTATATGCATGGCAATGTGCACTGCTTCTACCCAAAACTTGTAGGATAAATCTTTGTTGTGAAGCATGGTTCTTGCCATTTCCATCACACTTCAGATCTTTCTCTTAGCTAATCCATTCTGGGATGGAGTGTGTGGTTGAGTAACTTGTCGTTTTATCCCCTTTTGTTTTAAAATGTTGTCAAAGTCGTGATTAATAAACTCACCACCTCCATCCGATCAAATACTTTTGATTGTCTTTGATGCTTCATTCTCTACTTGGTTGATCCATTCTTAAAACTTAGAGAAAGTGTATGCCTTTGACTTCAAAAAATATACCCAAATGTAGTGTGAGTGGTCATCTACTAAAAGAAAGAAGTAGACTAAACCACTAAGAGAAGGGGTATTCATAGGTCCATGTGGATGAGGGCTAAAGGTTTCCTAGCTCTTGTGGAAGCCTCCTTGGTAATGGAAGCCCTGTGTTGCTTGCCTTTGGTGCACGCTTGGCAAACATCAATGACTAGCCCGATCTTGGGCAATCCTTTAACTATCTAAGAGGAGGAAATCCTTAGTAAATACAAAGTGTGGCCATACCATTGATGCCACAAACCGGTGGTTCACAAAATTGAGTTGGGGTAGGGGTGTGGGGGGGATTAGAGTAGCCCTACACTTGTACTAATTTTGAAGTAGACACCTTGGAGAGGGAAGGGGTGGGGGGGGGGGGTTAGAATAGCCCTACAGATGGAAAATGCAATAGAGGCACCTTAGATGGGGGGGGGGGGGGGGGGGGGGGGGGGGGGGGGGGGCTTAGAATAGCCCTACTCTTGATGTGAGAGAGATTCCTTGGAGAGGGAGGGCGCTTAAAAGAGCCCTCTGCACATAAAGAAAGTTACACGTGGGGGCTTAGAATAGCCTCCGAAGGCACACACACACACAAACCCACTAGTCTTTCTATTGTTTCTTGGTGTTACAAAGTGAGGGGGTTACTTAATGCCAAAGGGTGGCCCTGAGGAAAAGAGTTAAGACCCTTGGTAAAATTACGAAGTAACTTTTTGAGTGTTAAATGATGTGCCACAAAATAAAGGTTATTACACAATTACAATGGAGTAAAGGAGATGCGAGTCATAATCCCTTACGTGAAGGAAATATGTTCGGTAATTAATGCCGATGGAGAGAGCAAAGTATTTGTATGAAGAGAGAGAGTTGATTAACATCAACTATGTAAAGAGTATAATAGGAATAAAAAGATAGTGTAAACTACCAAGGTCCAAAGATACGAACTGTTTTGAGTGTGAAGCCGCATATAAAGAAAATCATAATGTTATCGCTGAAGTTTAGAGATGTGACTTGGAACCAACTTAGAGGTTTTCAAGTGTAGAGATGTGGCTTGGAGTCATTCAAAAATGCAATGAACCATAGACTTTGTCAATAAGGCCCGAAATGCTTTCACAAGGACTGACATGGGCTGACTATTGAAATGAGTGGTCCCTCATTTCAATCGAAGGTTGAGAATGTTGCTTGCTCTCTTTCTCTGTCTCCCACTTAGCCGAATGCATTTGAGCACCAGTAGCAACCCTGCAAAGCATTCCCCTGTATTATTGAACTCACGGATCTACCATCGATGGCCGCTCACATCGCTATGCTGAGAGAGAATTCTCTCTCTCTCTCTCTCTCTCTCTCTCTCTCTCTCTCTCTCTCTCTCTCTCTCTCTCTCTCTCTCTCTCTCTCTCTCTCTCTCTCTGCTAGAGTCTGGTGCAGAGCAAAGTTTGTCGTTGTCAATTGAAGCCACAGCCAAAACACATAGTCTCTCGGTCTGAGTGGTGTAGATGCACTTCAAGCCAGCCTCTGATGGGAGAGGAGCTCTTCCTATCACTGAGAAGGGTGGTAGAGGTTAGAGATAGTAGTGTTGTTCCGTGAGCATGAAATGATTGCTTAGCTTGCTCTGCTTGGTCAATGTTGGGTCGTTAGTTGTGCTATAATAGAGTGATCTATGATAGAGATCACAATGATGGAGACTTGAGAGAGGGTCTCAATCACCCACTGTGTGTGCCTCTTTGCCGCTATTTTTCTTTTTACGCTGCTCTATGGACTGAAAAGAAGTAGAACAAGCAAGTGAGATGTTGTTATCTCAAATAGTTTTGAGTGTAGCGACAGGCAAGTGCTCCAAATGATTGGAGTAAGAATTCATCAATGGAGGGGTAGATTTGTGCAGAATGGAAGGGAAACCGTATCGTATGACATAGTACAAATAGAATTTGAATCCTACATATTCATCATGCGTGCGTTAAAAATAGGTGTTGTGATCTATAGTCAAAGAACAGTTGCTGCAGAAATATTCATCAATAGGCACATACATTTATACACACTTCAATCACAAATACATGCACAAAAAAAAATGTCCATGCATCCTATGATAAAGCATATGCACGTTGTTGTTGGAGTTGTCAATGTCCGTCAAAGACAAGAATCAATGGATACAAATAATACATATGGAGCTTTATATAACATGGACAAAGTAAGGTCTCAAATGAAATGGAGGCATAAAACAACACCAACCCCATTACGGGAAAAAATGAATCCTCCTTGGGCGTTTTATATTAAGGTCTGATTAGTGATGGACCAATGAGAAGAGGGTAGTGGACACAGTCTAGTCCCTTAATCACATAGGTGATGGGGGAAGTATCTCAACCCCTATGCAATGACGAAGCGTGAATGACCTCCACAGGTATCCTTCTTTGACCTCTGCACACCAAAAATGCTCCTTCTCAAATTCTATGCAGAGAACTCTAGTGAACTTTTGTAGACCTGTAATAGACAACAAGAGCTCTCCAATAAAACAAATTTCACTTCAAATGGATGCTTACACAAAGAGAAACAATGTCTACGACGTGAGCTAGTTGAATGCTCACAATTGCGAGTAAAATAGAGACCTCACTTCATGCCAGCAAGTTTTTCTCAGAGATTATACAGAGAATGAAGCTCAAACTTGGGTTCACTTTAGATCACTCTAATAGCTACCCAATGGCACCAAAACCATAGAAAATGGATAAATAGAAAAGGAGAACTAGCCCTTACAACAGAGAACAAAATATTTCCAACAAAGCCTACACAGAGAGAGAGAGATATCAATCACCCAACCTCACTAAAATGAATGTTGCTCCCAGACTACTTAGAGACTGCTCTAGAGAGTTGGTGAGCATAAACTAGACTCTAATAGCTATCCAATGAGATAAGAACTACATCAAATGGATATAATAGGAAGGAGAAACAATGCTAACAACTCATGGGTAGAGAGTTGCAACATTGCCTTCGCACACACATAGATATGCCTACTAAAAAAAACAAACAAGCAAGCAAGGGGCTTGCTTATCACAATTCCAGAACTTAGTGCTCACTTCACATGAGCTAAAACTCCAAGAAGATGGCCCAAAAGAAGTCGGGATACATGCTCCTCTTATAGTGAGAAGTGTGCCCCTAAAATCTAGGAACTACCTTTGCAAATCAGCCTCCTAAGTTGGAGGACTTAGTTGAGATGACTTGGGGAGTGGTTGAGTGACTTTTCTTGATGGAATCTCATGCCTTTTGCCTTCCTTTGATTGCTCCACATGTCCATAAAAGATTTCCCACGAATTTGTGGCTTGAAGCTTGACTTTTAACACTCCCCCTCAAGCTTGAATTCTTCGTCCTCATCCAAGCTCCTTCATGTTGATGCATTGCTTGAATTTTGAAATCTTCATCCCATCCAAAACCTTTGTAAACATGTCGAAAACTTGGTCCTTGGTACCAATATGATGTACTGAAACTTATTTGGATATCACCCTTTCCCTTATGAAGTGATAGTGCACTTAATGGTTCTAGCATGATAGATAGGATTTGATGCTAGATGAATGCTACTCATATTGTCATAAAAAATTGAATATGTGTCAACCTACAAATTAAGCTCCATAAATAGCTTCTTAATACACATTAGCTCACATGTGACTTGAGCCAAAGCTCTATACTCAGCCTCTTTGGAAGATAATGCCACCGTGGGTTGCTTCTTTGAAATCCATGAGATGATCTTGCTACCTATCATGACTAGGTAACCACTTGTACTCCTTCTATCTTCCTTCGAACTGGCCCAATCGGCATCGGAATAAACTTTGACCTACATATTATCATCAAATGAGTAGAACAATCCTTCATTTATAGTAGCCTTGAGATATCGCAACATTCTTCTTGCAGCTTGCAAGTGTGTAGTCCTTGGTCTATGCATAAATTGTGATAACACTCCAACTCCATATGCTATGTCGGGCCTAGTTATTGTGGCATAATTGAAAGATCCTACAATAGATCGATACAAAGTTATATCCTCTAATGGTTCTCCATCAATGGATCTTAGCTTTACATTAACTTCCATGGGATTTGAAATAGGCTTGCAATGTAGCATCCCAAACCTCTCAAGTAGGTCTAGAATATACTTCCTTTGTATGAGCATAATACCTTCTTCTTTGTATACAACTTCAATGCCAAGAAAATAACTAAGATCTCCAAGATCAGAGATCCTAAACTCCTTTCCAAGCTTTTTCTTGATCTCCTCAATTCCCTTTGTATCATTACCTGTAATGATAAGATCATCTACATACACACACATGTAAACTACAAGTTCTCCTCTTTGTTTGATGAAGAGAGATGGATCCACCTTGCATTGATTGTAACCACATTTGATCAAGCAGTCCACCAATCTTTGGTTCCAAGCCCGTGGAGATTTCTTTAGGCCATAAAGTGCCTTCTTCAACCTACAAACATGATGTGGAAACTCTTTATGAACAAAACCTAGTGGTTTCTCCATGTATACCTCTTCTTCCAAGTCTCCATTGAGAAAGGCATTCTTGATATCCAATCAAAAAAGCTTCCATCCTTTACTAGCTACCATTGCAATGAGTGTCCTAATGGTGCTCATCCATTAGGGGAAAAAGTGAGCCCTGGATGGGCCTTGTAAGGATCCCTAATTTTTAGGGATTAAAAGATGATTAAGGGGATATCCAAAACCACTAGTAGTTTTGTAGAATAAAAAAATGTTTATTCAAACTCTTCAAGAGACTCTTCAAACGCAAGCAATCCTGACCCTTGGATCGTTTAAATCGATGGTTAGCATTCAAACGGTTGTAGGAGAAGCATTTAATGCAAAATTTCTCGTGATCCCTTGTGCACACTCTCTACAGATTTATGGAGCGTCCGATCTATCCACCATCCAATGGTGGAGCGCAAACACCGCTGATCTTCTTTTAGGGGAGATAAGCACCATCAGATCAGCCTCCAATCAAAGGGAGGAGAGCGATTTCAAAGCATCAAATGGCGGAAGTTATTCTACACCATCCGATCGACCCTCCATCCAAAGGCCTATGTTGAAAGGTGCTCTTGATGACAAGGGAACAATGTAGGCCATCGGATCTAGCATCAATCCAAGGGCTCCTAACAAAAGGCGCCTTTTTATTCAATTTTAAATCTCCTACATTGGATGAGGAGCTTAATCCAACGGCCCAGAATGATGAGCGCCTTTTTCCAACGGTATTGCATCCAAGCCACACATTTTTCTCTTGATCCAAGGGTCTCTATTCTATCCCGCCTTGACTTTTGCAAAATGACATAAACCCTTGGATCTTTTAGGCAATCCAAGGGTTGATATGCATTTTCGAAATCTCCCAAACTACCACGCCAACAAAACCACGATTATATGTCTGTTTTGATGCCTTTGACCAGAATGAAACCATGGAAGGCTATACCTAGTCTAGTAGATTAAGGGACTAGAGTGTGGCCACTGCTCTCCTCTCATTGGTGGATCCTTAATCAGCCCTTAATCCAAAAGGCCCAAAGAGGGTTCATTTTTTCCCCTAATGTCTTTGCCATGGGGTTGAATTTCTCTTCAAAGTCCACTCCATAGGTTTGAGCAAAACCCTTGGCCACCAATCTTGCTTTGAACCTAGAAATAGATCCATCTGAATTCCTTTTTACTTCATACACCCACTTATTTCCTATTACCTTCATGCTTTCCATCTTGGAAACTAGAGTCCATGTTTGATTCTCCTCAAGTGCTTCAATCTCTTCTTGCATTGCCTTTGTCCATTCGGTGTACTTGCTTGCATCTTCATAACAATCGGGCTCATGATCTTCTACTACTTTGTTCATATATGCATAATGAGTTCCCATGTAAGAATCATAATTAAACCTTTGAGTTGGATACTTAACCCTAGAAGACTTTCTTTCTTCACCTTCTGGAGGAATAAACCTCCTTTGCATTGGATACTTGATCTCTTTCTTTGATGTGGCTTCTTTCTCCATCATGTGTCCATCATCTTCAACTTCATTACCTTCTTCATCCAACTCCACCAATGTTGCTTTGCCTTTGTTGATTGATTGTGCTTCATAGCTTGATGAACATATCCCCCTCCATGGTGAGGTCATGCTTGAACTATCTTCATTGATGGAACACCCTGGGCCGCTTAGCTCTAGGTCGATTTGTTCTTCATCATGTGCATGTTTTTCTTCTTCATATTCCTGCATACAATCATACTTCTTATACCGAGGGAGTAGCTCATCAAATGCTACATCCCTTGATACCCTCAAGTCCTTTGTGTTTGGGTTGAAGCACCTGTAACCTTTATGATCATTTGAATATCCTAGAAACACACACTTTTCTACCTTTGGTTGTAGCTTGTGCCTCAATTCACTTGGCACATGTACATAACAAGTACATCCAAATATCTTCAAGTGGGAAAGATCAGGTTTCTTACCATAATAGGCTTGATATGGTGTCAAGCCATGGATCCCTGAGGTAGGAGCCCTATTCATAAGATACACGGTGGTATTTGCTGCATCAATCCAAAGCATGTTAGGTACATTCATCTCATTAAGCATTGCTCTAGCATTCTCAGCGATGTATCTATTCTTTCTCTCTGCTACTCCATTTTCTTGGGGTGTGTACCTACATGTTACTTGCCTCTTGATGCCTGGATCCATTAAAAATCAAAAAATTCATTGGAGAAATATTCTCCCCCTCCATCGGACCTTAGCTTCTTGATATAGGTACATGTTTCCTTCTCTACCATTGCCTTGAATGCTTTGAAACATGTAAACACATCTGATTTGTTTTTTATGAAATAAACCCAAACCATCCTTGTGCAATCATCTATAAAAGTGACAAAGTATTTGTTACCTCCAATGGATTGCTCTTTGGTTGGCCCCCACACATCTGTATGTATCAACTCTAATGGACGTTGGCTTATCTAGCCACTCTTCTTGAATGGAAATCTCGCTTGCTTCCCTAGTTGACAAGATTCACATAAATGTTTCATACCTTGTCCTTGGAAGTTGGGAAGACCTTCAACCAGCCTCTTGAATTGCATTTCCTTCATTCTTTGTATGTTGATGTGACCTATCCTCTTGTGCCACATGTCCAACTCCGAAATCCTCTTGTTTCCATATGTGAAGTAGACATGTTGAGTGGAATGAGAATTTACCTCCAAAGTGAAGAGTCTCCCTTGCTTCTTTCCTCTTGCTACTTGTACCCTTGCTTAGGGTTCTCCACAAAGAATCCACCTTTGTTGAACCTTACTTGATAGCCTCTTTCAACCATTTGCCCAACAGACACCAAGTTCTTTGTGACGGTAGGTACATGCAAGACATCCTTGAGACATCTTCCTTCCTCCTTGTCATCCAAAGATACATCTCCAACATGGGAGATCTCATGGGTTGTATCATCACCTGTTTCTACATGTCCTTTACCTTTGGGAGCATGTAAATTAATAAACCAAGAAGCATTGCAACTCATATGGTTGCTATATCCACTATCAATATACCAAGTGTTATCTACTTTGCTTGAATTCCCATTCATGTGCATCATCAAGAGATTGTCATTTTCTGAACTTGTAGAAGCATAATTACCTTGGCCTTTGTATGAATAACCTTGGTTATAGCTCCTTTGGTTTCCTCCTTGGTAGCAATCTCTAGCATAGTGGCCAAACTTGCCACATATGTAACATCCTTCTCCATCTTGATTATTGTTTTGTTGATGTTGTCCTCCTCTTCCTCTTGATCTTCCTCTACCTCTTTGTGATGAGGTTCCTTGGTCATGACCTTGATTTCTAGAGCGGTCTTGCCTTCCTCCAAACCTTCCTTTGCCACTTCCTTGTCCTTGTCTTCATTTGCCCCTTTGATTACCTGCATAGAAAACTTGTGCATCCTTGCTTTTAGTTGAACTTCCACCTATGTTCATCTCTTCGGTGACCATGAGAGAAACCAATTGCTCAAAATCGGGAAGATTATCCCTTACATATACTGAAGTGCTAAAGGGTTTCCACTTCTCATCATCTCTCAAACCATTGAGAGTATAAGCCACAAGATCGCCATTGTCTACATGGCTTCCAATGGATCCCAATGCATCTGAAAACTCCTTGACCTTAAGTATGTAGTCATTTATGCCACTCCCTGAGCTCTTCCTAAGGTTGTTGAGCTAATTCTTGAGTTGGATCTTCATTGCTTTGGTGCCTGTTGAATAAAGCATCTCAAGTGTCTCCCATACCTTCATGCTTGAATCCAAGTCTTGGATATGGCCGATCATGCTATTGCTAATGTGTTGGGAAAGGATAAAGATAACCCTCTTGTCTCTTTCATTCCATTCCCGAAACCCAGAGTACTTAGAGACTGCTCCAGAGAATTAATGAGCATAAACTATACTTTAATAGCTATCCAATGAGACAAGAATTACATCAAATGGATACAATATGAAGGGGAAGTAATGCTAACAACTCAAGGGTAGAGAGTTGCAACATTGTCTGCGCACACACATAGATATGCCTACTAAAAAAAGCAAACAAGCAAGCAAGGGTCTTGCTTATCACAACTCCAGCACTTAGTGCTCACTTCACATGAGCTAAAACTCCAAGAAGATGGCTCAAAGAAGTCAAGGTACATGCTCCTTTTATAGTGAGAAGTGTGCCCCTAAAATCTAGGAAATACCTTTGCAAATCAGCCTCCTAACTTTGAGGACTTAGTTGAGATGACTTGGGGAGTGGTTGAGTGAATTTTCTTGATGGAATCTTGTGGCCTTTGGCTTCCTTTGATTGCTCCACATGTCCATAAAAGATTCCCCATGAATTTGTAGCTTGAAGCTTGACTTTTAACAATAGGCTAGGCATAGGCTTCCATGGTTTTTGTGTGGTCAAAGAGAAGAAATCCACCTAGAACTAGTGTTTTTACTTGTGTGAATGGTTTTGAAAGGCTTAGAAATGAATTAGGGCCCTTCGATTAGCTCAATCATCCAAAGGTTGAGGTTGAGTGACAAAAGTCAAGGCAACTTTCAACATGGACCCTTGTAAGAAAGGAATGGCTAAGATGAGTTTGTTTTAAGAAAATGCATCTTTTCATATAGGCCCTTGGATGAATGTTGAAATACGACGGTTTTGCTTCAAATCTCTAAAGTGTGAGTGCCTAAAATTGAGGCCATTGGATCTAAACTTGGTCTTATGGTTGAGGATGCAATCCTAGAAGAAAAAGGCACCTTTAACTATCATCCCTTTGATCATATGTGCATCAGATGGCTGAGAGTCACCACAAATTTGTTCTCAACCCAAATTGCAGATTTCCATTGGATTTGGATCTCATCGGATGCCTCACATGCATCTTCAATGAGATCAGCCCCAAATCCAGGCATGCGTTCGATTTTCTCCCATCCAAGGGTCAAAAAACATGCAAAGACTATAAAAGAAATTCATGGGATCCATCCTAACTCCCATGCATGTCATATCTTCTCTCTCTAGTGATTCAAATCTTTCAATCTTAGCCATTAAAATGGATCATCCAATGGCCAAGAAAATTTCCTTTTTTAAATTCAAACACAAAATTCTCTCAATCATTATTTTATTTGAGAATACCGCTAGTGGTTTTCTATAACCCCCTAATCTCCTAGATTAAACTCTTTAATCCCTTAAAATTACGAATCCTTACAAGGCCCATGCAAGGCTCATTTTTTCCCCTAATGCTAGCAGCATGAGGCCACCGATATGAAGGAAAGTGTTTATGAACACTACATCACCATGAAATGCACTATCATAATGGATAATGACCTTAAAAAGAAGGGTGATAAAAATGGAAAGGGGTTGGGTGAGAGGGTGGGAAAGAAGTGGAAAAAATAGATGGGAACGGGTGAGAGGGTGGGAAAATATGCACAATATTGATACCCAAAATGCTCTAGGAGCATGAGCTTGATGGCTAAAAGTTCCTCTCTATGCAAAAGAAGCACCACCACCAAAACAACCACCAATACCACCAAAATGCACTTCCAAGACCTCAACATAATTCTCTGATACCATGTAGAGAGTACACGGGTGGAAGCAAAATGAAAAGAAGAGTGTACTCACAAAAGAAAGAGTGTGAGAGACTCAAAGTGAGTAGACCAAGAAATGGGTAAACTCATATGGATTAGAAATGAGCTTGTCAAGAGCTTGGAGTATGCTCCTCAAGCATCTAACCAAGTACAAATGGGGGGAGAGGCCCTCCTTATATAGATTTGGGAGGGGCTCTCCAAAGTACATCTAATGTGGATAATTTCCCTCAAAGGAGAATGAATAAAATGGCTAAAGCAAATGGCAAGGTACCAAAATACAAAGGAGATACAATATAAAATGGAAATAAACTGGAAATGTAGTTCCTCCTGGATACAAAATGGAGATGCACTCATGCGGATACAAATGTAGATGTTGTAGGAGCAATCATGTGTCAACAGATATGACTTCAGCTTTCTCTTTTCCTAGATTGTAGGGAAAAATTCCAATCAATCTAAACTACCAAACCCACCTAATTTTGAATTCAAATTCATGAAGAAAATGAGTGTTATCCTCAAGATTCTATATAAAGACTCCAAACCATTTGTACATTAGTTAGCGTGTTGATTTGAAGCAATACATAAACTCTTTGATCATTGCTTGGTGCCACTTCATTTCTTTGCTCCTTCTTCCTTAGACTCAATCAACTTGCAGAGGTTGTTGCTCTCTATACAGAGCAAAATCAAGTGTTTAAGCATTCATTGGAAAGATATAATTGTATAATTTATTTCTACAAATTTCATCATTTTATTCATTAGATTGAGAGAAATCGGAGTTTTATAGTCTCGGGGTCATTGTCTCCACATCCTTGAAAAATTGATATGACATCCAATTAATTTTAAGGTGATTGTTCCTTTATGGATTAATATAAATTAGGGATTTTATGCATTTTAGCAAGCCAACCCTATGTATGAAAATCCCTTAAGAGGAATTTTTCTAATTGTAATTGTGTTGGCTACTCTTAGTGTTTGATGACATAACTTCCATCTATTTTTAGAAGGTTTTTGTGAGCTAGTCAAGGTGCAAGTTATCTATTTTACATCAACTTGTTCTTATTGATGCCATCCAAAGTACCTATTGGGTTTTATTGCACTAACCACAAGGCTACAAGGTCTACTTTACATATCCAAAGAGCTAGGGCTGGTCGTGTGCTAGTTTGTTGGACCAACTTCACCAATTGACAACTCAACTTTCCAAGCCTCTCCAAGCTTATCCAACTTCTTTCAATCAGTTTGGCATATGTGCCTACACAGGATAACATTGCAGACCTTTTCACAAAGGCTCTACCTTGAGTGAAGTTTGAAGCTTTCTGAAAATCTTTGGGCTTACTTCCTTTTGTGGATTGATCTCTTTCCACATAGCTTGGCACTACCTTATACCTGACTATTAGCTCATTGTTCATTGCATCACTCCCACGGGGACTTGATATATTTTGGTAGTGATGTGTGTGAACACACTTAGGCTTGGGGTACTTTTTTCCCTCTTTAGGAGGTTTCTTTTTTCCCGGCTTGTATATATGCCTTTAGCCCTAATGGGTGACTTATCGTTGTACATTCACTTGGTAATACATTCACTATTGTGTGTCGTGCTCCAAGCTTTTTCTTCTTCCTTGTGTTGTTTGTGTGCTTCCATAGACCTCAAAATCCAACAAGCTATATATACACATGAGTCTTTTGGGCACAAACATAAGCTCAAATACTTAGATGTTTTAAGGTAGCATCCATATACACAAACATGTGCACGCTCATGTAGTTCTAACATCTTCTATTTGTGTTTCTTGTTTATCCTGGAGGTACTCAAATCACCTCATCAGTATCAAGCATTTAGCATTTCTAAAGTAAATCTTAGAGAAAAGTTTCATAAAAAAGTAACTTTTATTTTCTATAATATTCTGGCAGCAGAGGGACTTAATCCCAACATTTGCCCCCACTAAACCTACACATCTTCCCCAATGGGAAAACTTGCAAATTTAGGAGAATGAAAGCAGCATCAAAACTTCTTGGTTATCAAAACTTTAAATTCAAATATTTGGATAATTCATGCTCATTGAATGCAAATGATTTTTTCATTTTTTGTCTGACATATGATAATTTCAAATTAAAGTTAAACTATTTAACATTTTTGTTCAACAAACACTTGGAATTAAGTCCAAAATACATTTATAAACTTGGCTAGGCTTCAACTAACAATCTTCCTCAATCCACTCTTTCGAATTCAATCTTCATTTCCTATAAATATTTGCATGCAATGCATTTACACAAAATCCAAGAAATTTATTTAATTCCACTTATGCATAAGTCTGTCTTATCATGCCTAAAGGAAATATATGATTGACAGTGATTTTGATACTGTTGGAGTTCGAGGTCTACGAAATCACATGAAAAGCACAAGGAAGAAGAAGAAGCTTGGAGCACAACACATAATATTGAATGTATTGCCACTAGAATGCACAAAGATACATGACCCATTAGGGTTATAGGCATATATACAAGCTAGGGGGAAAAACCTCCTAAAGAGGGAAAGAAGTGTCTCGATGGTCCTAATGTGTTCATATATATCACTACCTAAATATGTCAACAAATCCCCCCTGGGAGTGATGCAGTGAACAAGGAGATAGCATTCATGTATAAGGAATTTCCAAGCTATGTGGAATCAATCCACAAAAGGAAGTAAGCCCAAAGTTTTGCGGAAAGCTTCAAACTTCTCCTGAGGCATAGCCTTTGTGAAAAATTCTACAATGTTCTCTTGCGTGGACACATATGCCAAACTAATCTCTCCAGTAGAGAACCTCTCCCTAACATAATGATAGTGTACCTCCATGTTCTTAGCGCAAGCATGGGACGCAGGGTTCCTCGCAACTACCAATGTGCTCTAATTGTCAGTGAAGATGGTGGTGGAAAAAGACTGACCAACACCCAAATCAGCCATAAGGCATGTGAGCCACACACACTCAACAATCGCTCTAAAAGTTGGCCTATACTCAGCCTCACAACTAGAAGTGGCCACAGTAGGCTGCTTCTTGCTCAACCAAGATATGCATGAGCTACCAAGCATGAAGCAAAAACCAATGATGGACACACGAGTGTCATAGAAACCAACCTAGTTCGAGTCAGAAAAAGCATGTAAATCTTGCGGTAGTGATTCCCCTTGGGATAAAACAATCCAAGTAGTTGGGTACCACTCAAGTAGCCAAAGATGTGCTTACTTGTCTGCCAATGCTTGACACCTCGGCAATGCATAAACCTGCTCATTTGTGAGACAGCAAACTGAATATCTGGCTGAGTAATGCATAAGTAAACCAAGCATCCAACAGCTTGCTAATAGAGAACAGCATCAAATGCATCTCCAGCATCATGAAGACTCAATCAGAAATCTATCTCCATAGGAGTGGCATAGATTTACAGTCTTCAAGGCCAAAACCGTACAATAATGTGTCAGTATAAAATTTGACGGAAAGTTATTCCTCCATCAACTTGCATAAATTGAATGCCCAAATAATGAAGCAAGTTCCCCAAATCTGACATCTCAAATGATTCATGCAAATCAGCCTTAAAATCAGCAATATGCTTCTCAATAGGACTAGTGAGCAGCATCTCACCAACATAGATAACAATGATCAAAAGCACATCATTAGGACACTTCACATAAAAGGTGCTCTTAGTTGGACTGTTCTCAAAACCATGTGCAATCAGGTAGGCATGTATTTTTCATACCAAGCACGTGGTGCTTGTTTCAAACAATATAATGCATTTTTTCAACCTACACACTTGGTTTTCGTGCCCTTTCTACACAAAGCCACACGGCTGAAAAACATACACTTCTTCATGCAAGTCACAATTCAAAAATGCAGTTTTAGTGTCCAACTGATGTACATTTTGGAAGGAGGAAAGTCACATAAAGAACAGGTATCATTCTTCATTCTAGCACCATATTCAAATTGCATAGCAGCCATCCAATTTTCTAAATTTTGTGCTTCATCAAATAAAATACGCTTATTCTCATCATAGAGAATAGAAACAGCCATAGCATAGCAATCTGATGCAAAAGAGGCACTATGAGAGCATGAACGAGTACAATATGACAGAGCTACATCTAATTTGCTATCACGCAAAGTTTGCACCAACCATTTTGGCATAGTTTTTGCTCCCTCAATATCAGCTCTCTCATCAACAAGTGCATCATGTAAATCTGCATCAGAAATGGAGTGATCTGCATCATCAGATGAAACCTATAAAGGTTGAGATGTTGCCTCATTAGGACCAGCAGTAGATTGACCACCTGTAAAAAGAGGCAGCAAAGTATCATACATGTCTTTGGAGCTAACAAATGTCTCCTTAGTACATGAAAGTAATGGCTAAATAGCATCTTCCACAAAAACAACATCACGGCTAACCTAAATGCATTTTATCTATGGATGATATAGAGGATACCCTTTGATTTCAGAATTGTACCCAACAAAAATACATTTCACTGCTTTATCATCCAATTTCTTGCGATGTTGTTCAGGCTCTAATGCATATGCCAAACAACCAAAAACATGTAGGTGAGCAATAGATGGCTTGCGACCATGCCAAGCCTCATATGGATTGATAGACTGCAATGCTTTAGTGGGACACCTCTTAAGTACATATGTTGCACACATAATAGCCTCAAACGAGAAAATATCTGGTAAAGCCTGACTTTTGGCCATACACCTCGCCATCTCCATGAGTGAGTTGTTCTTTCGTTTAGCAACTCCATTTTGATGAGGTGTATACGGCACTGTACACTAATGTTTTATTCCAAGTTCAGCCAAAAATGCATTAAAATCAGAAGACATATATCCCCCCCTCAATCAAGACAGAGGGTGCCCATTTTATGTGCTAATATATTTTTGGCCAAAACCAAAAACTGTTCGAAGCACATAAACACTTCCGACTTTGCTTTCAATGGATATACCCATGCATGCATGGAAAAATCATCAATGAAAGTCATGATGTAAAGATGGTTTCCAAAAGAGGATGTCTGCATAGGACCACAAACATCACTATGAACAAGCTGCAACTTTTTAGTAGCTCGAACTGAACCATCTTTTGGGAATGAAAAACGCTGCAATTTGCCCAAAATACAGCCTTCACAAACATTTTTACCAGGTTCCTCAAGTTTGGTCAGAGAGGACACCATTTCAAATTTCTATAGGCATAGCAAACTAGCAAAATTCAGATGACCAAACCATGCATGTCAAAGCTTTGCATCTGGCATAGCATGAGAATCATGTATTGCACATGTTGAATCGTTCATAGATTTTTCATAGTCTATGAGCTTATACAGCCCATGACATAAAATTCCAGAAGCAATAATGACATCGCTATTTGACATATCATAAACTGTACATATGTCATCAACAAATTTCACATACAAGCCGATCTTGGCTAAAGTTGAAACTAATAAAAAGATTCTTCTTGATCTGTGGCACAAATAATAGCATCTAATAATGCAAAAGAACTACCATCTATAGTAGTTTGAATGATCTTACCAACTCTCATGACAGGATAAGAGGAGTTGTTGGTGCATGTGACAGTATTCCCTGTGGGAGCAGGCTCGAGTGAAGTGAACAAACTACGTTGCAAGGTAATATGTTTGGTTGCCCCACTATCAAAGCACCAAACATCTAAGTCTACTGCAAACATACACTATTCATGAGAAGATGGTTCATAACTACAAACAGTGGTAAATGCCCATTCCTCATTCCGCACAAGATTATCAAACTCTATTTTTGGTGTAGAGGCCTTAGCAATAACCATTCCAACCTCTTTCTTCTTTGCCTCTTTAGCAACCAATTTTGTTAAACTCTTTATGACATGATCATTTCCTTTATCATATTTGCAAAATAATTTTTGCTTTTTTGTTTTCTTCTCGTCTTTGTCATCCTTCTTTGATTGTGTAGAATTAGCAGATTTTTGCTTCCTAATAGAAGAGCTCCATTTATCTTTGCCCTATTGACTAGCCAGGAAAGCTTGATCTGCAACATGCATAATGGACCTATTCTCCCTGGACAGATCTTCCTACAATAGAACAAAGACTAACTCCTCAAATGTTAAGGCATTTGGATTGTCTTTCATCATCCAACAAAGAGCAAAAGCAAAACTCTCATATGAATTGGGAAGATCATTCAGAATAGTCTGCACAAGTGAACTAGCAGGCAAGACTTCATGAGTAGAAATTGATTGTTCCTTCAAATCTTTCATCTTTGTAAGAAAACTATCCATAGAATCTCTTCATTCATGTGCTCACTCTTCAACTATTTTCAAGGTAAAGAAGACAAGCCTCATTCCTTGCCTGGTATAAAGTAGTAAGTTTATCCCAACCATCCTCTATTGTCCTGCAAGAACGAATGTGAGGAATAATGGCATGTTTGATAGACAAGCCTATGAATGCATGTGTATAAGAATCTCTACCATCCCAATGATTTTTCTCCATATTAGGTGCAACAAGAACCACAACATAACTAGGAACCTGAAGAATATCACCATCTTCAATGCATGTTGCATCAGCTTTAGTAATTACAGTTGCAAGTGTAATAGAATGTTTTCCAATACCCTGTACAATATTCCATAGTCCTTTTGTGACCAATACATGATGCAACATATAAGCCCATAATGGGTAATTGGTACCGTCCAACTTATCCTCAACAGCCAACATACAAAATACATCACTGCTTTCAGTTATGGCCACTGACTAAAATACCTTGATGC
Organism: Ceratopteris richardii; assembly: GCA_020310875.1. NCBI lineage: Eukaryota > Viridiplantae > Streptophyta > Polypodiopsida > Polypodiales > Pteridaceae > Ceratopteris > Ceratopteris richardii. The sequence continues at coordinate 160,967,454 of CM035412.1, forward strand.
AAAAAAATGATTGTATCTGAAAAAGTTGAACATAACTACTTTGACAAGTTCTACTAAACATGTAGCAGACTTTGAGATGCTTATACGAGCCAACCAAAACCTATATATATCTTCAACACAAAAAGACAAAATTGCCTACACAAGTGCTACGATAGTGCATTCGGAGGCCAAAATGAGCTTGGATCGCGATTTCGACACCACAAAGCGAAGCCATTTTGATCTCCTAATCACCCTAGGTATGCTCACCAAATTTCATGCGATTCTGAGACTGTGGCCAGAGAGGTGTCAACGATGCCCTAGATGAAGCAGTGACCTACTCTGATACCAATTGTTCGAGTTCAAGGTCTATGGAAGCATGTAAACAGCACAAGGAAGAAGAAGAAGCTTGGGGCACAACACACAATACTAAATGTATTACCACTAGAATGTACAAAGATACATGACCCATTAGGGTTATAGGCATATATACAAGTCAGGGGGGAAAAACCTCCTACAAAAGGAAAAAAGTGCCCCGCAATCCTAGTGTGTTCACACACATCACTACCTAAATATATCAATAGAGACTCCTTATATTTTCATTATGTCTTTTCTTCATTGAACTTCATGATTTCTTTTCTTCATATGTCTTTTCTTCAACATCAACCCTGTACAGTAACTTCTTTTTTGGCAAGGAAGAAAGTATAACTTTCATTGGACAATTTTATAAATTTGTAACTCTTTTGTTTTTATATGAAAGGCTTAACCCCTATTCTGAGCAAAGGTTTTAGATGAATGCATAGTTAGGAACCAAGATTTCTATTGGATATGCTTATCATGCACAGACATATGCCTATTAATATAAAATGAATCAATCTTCCTACTTAAGCTTCAAATTCTAATTGTCATATCATGCTTTCACCACATATGTAATGATTTTAAACAAAATTACAAGTAAATGTATTTCTACTCAAGTCAAATAGCTTGTACTTATGAATTTAATATCATAATTAGCCAGTTTTTAAGTTTTGAAAATGCAAAGTATGTAATGCAATGACAAGAAATAGAAAAGAATAGATACTACCTGATCATTGTGGTTCTTCTTCAAGCATATCATCATCCTTTAATATTTGTTAATCAAGGCTTCTATATCCTACAAAGATAGATTCTTATTTCTTTTGCTTGATTTTAAAGGTTTAGAATTTTTTGAAGTAGTAATTTTCATATTTTTCTCAAGTTGCTTGATAATGTCATCAAGCAGTTGTTTCTTGTTTCATTCACTTGTTTTGCATAGTTTATATTTTCATGAATTTCTTGTTCACTCTTTTCTTGTTTTATTTGATTATTTCCTTCATTATTTATATCAAGGTTCCATTGACTTTCTACTTTTGTAACTTTCTCTTGATCAAATATGTGCTCATTAGCTAGAAGCTTTGGATCAAACAAAATATAGAAATCTTCATGTTTCTTTGATTTTACTTGATTTTATCATATTCAGTTTTATCTGCATCCATTTGTTCTTCTAATATTTGCTCAATGATTTTTATCTTTTCACTTTTGTCTTCCTCCATAAGTTTATGTTGATTTTCAATTGGTAGCATACTCATTATTCATCACATTGTTGTCATATCTTTTTGGTTTCCAAAGTTTTTGAACTTTTTTATATGGTTTTGGTTTAGTTTTTGTGTATTCAAAGTATTCCTTCATCCCACCTCTTCCTACATTAAAATGTGAAGGTGTTTCGTCTTGATAATTACAATTTTTTCTTTCATATTCAGCTCATAGTTTATGTCTACAAGTATCTTCATATACCCTACAATCTCAAAACATGTGACCAGATTGATCGCACCAAAAACATCTTAAAGGTTGCTTCTCAAACCTGTTTGATTTTCTAGGCATCACTCTAGGGGTGGATCTTCTAAGGTCAAATGCCTCTTTTTTATCAGAAGTATATGTAGACATACCTTGGAGTCTTACCTCATGTTCATGATTATATTTCAATGATTGTAGTTCTTTAACTTGATTGATCAAATGTTCAACCCTATTTTTCGATTCTAAAATTTCAAGCTCCATTATCTCTTTCAAGTTTTTAAGGTTAACTCCCATTACTTGTTGTCACATATTCACATAGGTTGTGTAAAAAAACCCTTTGCATAGAGCTTTGACATCAAGTGCCACATGGCATATGATGGTAGAGTTTTATTTATTGGGAAGGTAGAAGACTGGAGGAACAGGGTATTGTTAGATATGCATGAGAGGAAGGTTGGGACATGGCAGGGTGGTATGACTAGGAAGAATCTCTATGTGTGTTGGCTTAAAAGGACTGATTCGAGCAGAATGAGATGTAATATTGGTATTAGAGCTATAAATTCGATCATGAGAACACCTCATGGATTTGCCTCAATACAGCATAGACATGGCACACCTTGCAATCTTCGTAACATGGGCACAAAATAGGCCATGGTGGTATGTATAGTCAGATAATAGAAGGATATAATTCTCTCTCCTACCTTGCATATATGCATAAGGAGAGAGAAAGAGAGTCTCTTTAATCCTCTCTCATGATTGAAACCTGTTCGAAATCTTCCTCAACAAGCAAGAAGGGATTTTTGGAGTTGTCATCCATTTCTTGCTGCTACCCGAATGTCTCGATCAGTGGCACCAGAGAAATTGTAGCATGTACATGAGTTGTACTCTCTTCATGTATGTAGCATCCAAATCCATCATCCTCTCTATTGGAACCAGCAAGAAGGATGTCTACAGACTATGCCTTCAAGAGTGGTTGGCAGTCCCGCTCAGTTTGATGAAATGCTTTGCCAAAGATATAATGTATTCAAGTTTCGACTCTAAGTTGAATCTTGCAAGCACTACACCAATCTCAACCATCTTCTACTTGAAGAAGATGTGACCAAAAAAAGAAGAAATTGTTCTTGAGGATAAGAAAGATCTAGCAAGGGAAAGTTAGATTGATGAAGGCTCTTCTAAGAGCATAGCTTTAGGATTGGCCTTAGTTCCTACAAGTGAATTTTCCATCTTACCCTCATCTTGCAATGAGGATAGACTGCAAAAGATGGTGGATTCAGAAGACGTAAATGACAGTGGTTAAAAAGAGGCTCCACTAGACACAAAAGCAATGGCGGACAGAGGTGTTCCAACTGTTGATATTGTTTCTTCCAAGCCTATGAAACAAGGGTTGGAAAACTCAACATCATCCATATCAAGAACCTCCACAATCAAAAGCAAAGATATTGAGGATTATGAAAAAATGGAAGATTTTTATGGTGGCATTAGGAGTGAGATAGTGCCTTCAAGCTTAGTTGAATTGCATAATGATCAGAGTACATCTGCTTCTGGCTTCCTTTTATCTCCTGAAGGATTTTTTATCTCAGGACCTCAGGATCCATCTCCAATGTAGGCTCGGGAAACTTGGAATTTAGATGGAGATCCCGCTGCCCTAGATATTTTTGTAGCATCCAAATGGTTATGGGTTGGATCATTGTGTTGTGGTGTTAATGAGAATCTTATGAGGTTGGAATTTGAGAGATTTTGTTCTATACATTTACTCTCCCTCTTTCCTAGACAAGACTTTTGGTTGATTGAGTATAAAAGCCTCAATGATGCAGTAAGAGCTTGTGAAGTATTGCTGGGTGCTGCTCTGTGATCGGCACTGTTGAAGATAAGCTTCCTTGATGTGGCCCTTGGCAGCAAAGATTTTGGCTTTAGTCCCAAATCTTTGAAGCAAGTCAAAACTAATACAATTAATAACATCCTAGAGGAGGTCTCACTTCCCATGCTAGGAGAGGAAGTTTTGTAGACAATTATGAATTGGATGATGATCTTGAGCTTTCTTCAGTCATGGAAACTCACGAGTCAGAGCTTCAAAAACCACTACAGAGTGCATGAAGCAAGTTAAGAGCACAAGAGTTTGAGTATGAGGAGACTCCAGCATTGATGATGAAGTGGGATTTGAATGAAAATGCAATTCATATTACTTCTGAAAAACAATGTTTGGTCCACACCTAAGGTGGACGCATTCCCCTGTGATGGGTTTAGAAACTTTTGCCAAGCAAAGGCATAGCTTTCGACACTGTGTTGATGATGCAAACATTTCGTGGTGGGCTTGCAATGGGAGAAATTTTAGAAGACCTCAAGTCCACAGTATATCTATTGTGGCCATGTGTAGGGTCAGATGACGACTCAAGATGAGAGATGCATGCATCCTCGAGAAGACCAAGGATGCTTCTTTTAAAGCATCAGGTTGCTGCTCATTTTCAAAACTTTCGTAAATTGAAAGAGAAACTATTAGAACCAAGTGATTATGAAACTGCTTCATTATTTTTGCAAGCAACATGACGGTTCAGAGGATTGAAGAATGTGGATGGAGCATTATCTGCTGCCTTCAAAGATTTGAATATTTACATTTAAATTATTGGAAATGCACATATTATGCTTCTCAAAAATTCTATCAATGTGTGAGATCTGAAGCTCAAGAAAATGAAGGTTCCTTATCAAAGTTGTACATTCTCCCTAAGGAGAATGAGAAGGAAGATAGGAACAAAGGCAATGACGATTGCGATCTTTTTCATGAGATGACATTGGTTAAGCCATCAGTATGATGAGTTCATTAGAGCAATTTATTCGATGAATGCTTTGGAATCAACAAGAGCACAGCGGCTGAGGAGATTAGGGGTGCCCAGGATTAAAGCTATCAGCATGTTACTACTCAGGGAAGCATTTTTGAACCCTTGATTACTATTGTTTGGCTTCCTAGATATGTAGTTAACACTTATGTATGCCCATATCCAAGAGGCATTTATTACACATTTGAAAGGTTTTATATTTAATCTTTCATTTTTTATAAGAAGAAGCAAGGATAGGTGGTTGAGCATGCAAAGTATCTACATTAGATGATTTGCAGGAGTTCAAAAGGATAGGCAAGCATATTATATTTTTGCAGGTTATGGAGTCCATGTATGAGTTTATGGTGTGCATGCCATGGGCTTGTCAAGCCCTATGTTGTTGGATGGCATGTGTGCCATTGAGTTTATGGTTAAAATTTTTTGGGACTCCATTTCCTTAGGGAAATGTTGCCGAGTACTTTCCCACCTCATGGCATTATATATGCACTTACCTTTAGGTAAGAATGTTATGGCATGGTAACATGCCTTCTCTACAAACATCAATAAGATGTAAACATGCTTATAAGCATGTATTTGATGGACTTAGTACCATCACAGTATTATAGATAAGGCAACTTTAGTAGTAATAGGATCCCTACTCATAATCCTTATGGATTTTAGAACATAGGATTGCTAAGAAGAAGGAGCTACACCTTCACCATTAGGAATGTGTGCAAGAAATCCTATAGGTTATAGGACGTTGCATATAGACATGGGAGATACATTTATGATCATCTCCAAACTAGTGAAGACTTACTTATCTTCACAAGAGTCTCACAGTATGATTAGGAGACTATGGGGGTATTATGAGGAATACCCAAAGAAAGATCAGTTTCACTCATACACATCACTTGAGTAAGTAGTGAAGCATTTTTTATACACTAATAAGGAAACCAATTAGATGGGATCACAAAGATGGGTTTCAAGAGAAAGCATCAACGGGTGCTTATGTGATTCAAGTGATGGTTAGGAAAGCCACACATATGACACTAGCTCTATGATTTAGACCATAGATCCCTTAGTTAAAAATAGTTGGGGTACCTAATACATATATGTATATCAGGATCTATAGAGAGGTACTTAGACTCAGTCTTGGTATCTAGGAACAAGCTAGTTTCGAATAAGAAAGGGATATCCATTATCACATGTTGATTAGAACCAAACTAACTAGTTCGAGGACATGGGACTCATTTGAGTCCACCAACATGAGTGTAGGATATGGGACTCATTAGAGCATGCCTACATATTCCATTACATATATGTGGAATATATGTTCGATTTAGTGTAGGTATGACACCATGAATTGGAAGAAGGTTCCACTGGTATGGGACGGTGGAAACATCTTCCCTTTGAGCACTCTTCTTCTATGGCCAGGGAGAAAAGGACTCATCATTCATGGTATCATGTCTCACTATATCAAAGGAGAGCTCTTAGTAGACATCTCCTTAGGATTGGGAGCTATCCTTCATAGTTTAGGGAAGATATATTCTTCTAGTAGAGAATGTGGATAATTTCATTAGTTTGATTGGATCGTATAGATCCATGCATAGAGGATGGTTGGCAGAGATAGCTCTTTAGTATGGATACACATGTTTATGGTATCATGTCATATCATTGCCGACCATTTTAGTAGAGGACTTTGACCCTTTTAAGGAATTTATTTTCTCCACTCTTCACTATATACACCTTCATTAGTTATGGGAGATATTTTCTCCATCTTTATAGGATTTAATATAATGAGGAATTATGTATTAGTTATGGAAGAGAGGACTAAATGAATTCACAAGTTTCTCTTTTAAGGAAAGGAGAAAGTGGGAATCAGCTCAGAGGTCTCACTTTAGCTCATGTCGAGGAGAGATCTCACTTTAGCTCAGAGGTCTCACTTAGCTCATGTTCTTTGAAAGACAAAAAGGAAAGGAAAACATGATTTCTTCATAGGAGAAGAATAAAGTATGTTTTCCTTTTGAGAGAAGAGGTGTTTAGAAAACATCTCTTAGTCTTTATTTCATAAGGAATTCATTTATTCTACTTTTCAATGCAATTTTCCTTCACATGGGAGTTGTTTTCCATTATTTTGGAAGGAAAAGTATGGAGAGCTTATATACATGTTCTCAATTATGGATGAGTAGAGCAAATGAGTTCATTGGAATCTCTTTCAAAGGGAAAGGGAAAGTGGAATAGATTCCACTACTAGAGCTCTTTTCCTTACATGAGATTAGAGAGATAGAGTTTCACTTTCTCACTTTTAGATTGTCTCGATAAGAGTGGCACTCTTCTATCAAGATAATAGAGAGATAAATTAATCATGGTGGTTAGATCAAGTCTCATATAGATACTTTAGAGAGAAGTAGTTATGTTTATTTCCAGTGATTGTCCTTGACTAGATGAGATTATCTAGTTATTGACATTAGTGAGACTAGGAGTAGACTTATGACTTCTCTCTTAAGTGTTTCTAGGAGATAGGGATAGATCTAACCTATTTGGGTACCGAACTCTTAGTTGGTGTTACACCATGAGGATGATGTGTGGGCACAAATTAGGAGGATGGGTACTTATGGATTACGTGAATCTCCGAGTGAATGCTTTTGCATTCATATGGCAAACTACAGGGAAGAGGATATTTTAGAGTTTGCACTAGTGCCAATAGATGCTCTTCCAATAGAACTAAGTCCAAGGTAATGGATAACAAACCAAAGACTTCTTGGCAAGTGGAATGTAGAGATTGCATTTTACTACCAAGAAACTCTTATATATGAGCTAGATGATGGATTTTCATAGTTCACAAGGTAGTTTAGATTAAACTGTTACTTGTGATTACACTCAAGGTTAGCAAGACCTAGAGTGGTATGAGGGCAATCTATCATTTAGTCTTAGATGGGTTTGGAGTCACTTGTTATGGGACTTCGTTCTATATTTCACAAGATTCTATGGTTTATTATCTCCATTATGGTATGGTCAAGCTTATAAGCTTGGCACTTTACACTTGGTTCTCATACTATTACTCCATAGAAGATACATCATATAGACCTAGGTCATTTTAATGATGTTATAGGTCTTGGGAGTGATAGTTTGGAAGTGGAGAGTATATGGGAAATAGTAGGCACCACTCATACAGTTTCCCACCTTTGAGATGATCTCACATGAGGTTTCTTAAGGGGAAGGATCAAAATAGTGGATTTGTGATAGTTCCAAAGTGCCAGCTTGGTTTGAAAGGAAAGGTGAAATGATTAGGAAAAGTATTGTGCAAGCTTTTGTGGAGGTGTTTATGTCATAAGACTAACCCTCAACACCAAGCAAGTCTTAGAAACTCTTGCTCAAGGTCCCATGTCAATGGAAGACAAGCTATGGCTTTACACTTGCAAAACAAATATCATGCTCATATATAAAATAAAACTTCCAAACACATTACCCGCTAATCACTAGGTTGTCATGAATCTTCATGTCAAGTTCACTGTCGTAAAGGAAGGGGGCATTGAGTGACGGTTGGTGGATCAGTTCCTATTGTCATAATATCGCAGCATTGCATGTAGGGTGTTTTTTAAGCCTCCTCACATAATGGTGGAAGTCTCGAATGCAAGGAATGGAAGCATTAAAATCCATTCTATAATCTCTCTCTCTCTCTCTCTCTCTCTCTCTCTCTCTCTCTCTCTCTCTCTCTCTCTCTCTCTCTCTCTCTCTCTCTCTCTCTCTCTCTCTCTCTCTCTCTCTCTCTCTCTCTCTCTCTCTCTCTCTCTCTCTCTCTCTCTCTCTCTCTCTCTCTCTCTCTCTCTCTCTCTCTCTCTCTCTCTCTCTCTCTCTCTCTCTCTCTCTCTCTCTCTCTCTCTCTCTCTCTCTCTCTCTCTCTCTCTCTCTCTCTCTCTCTCTCTCTCTCTCTCTATATATATATATATATATATATATATATATATATATATATATATATATATATATATATATATATATATATATATATATATATATATATATATATATATATATATATATATATATATATGTGTGTGTATATATATATATATATATATATATATATATATATATATGTATATATATATATATATATATGTATATATATATATATATGTATATATATATATATATATATATATATATATATATATATATATATATATACATATATATATATATATACATATATATATATATATATATATACATATATATATACATATATATACATACATATATATATATATACATATATATACATACATATATATATACACACACACACACACACACACACACACACACACACACATATATATATATATATATATATATATATATATATATATATATATATATATATATATATATATATATATATATATATATATATATATATATATATATATATATATATATATCTATCTATCTATCTATCTATCTATCTATCTATCTATCTATCTATCTATCTATCTATCTATCTATCTATCTATCTATCTATCTATCTATCTATCTATCTATCTATCTATCTATCTATCTATCTATCCATCTATCTATCTATCTATCTATCTATCTATCTATCTACCTATCTATCTTTCTATCTATCTATCTATCTAAGACCAAGTAGAAGTACCTGAAAAAATTAGGAAAAAATGAATGTGATCTTAATCTCATATATATAGGATTTTAAATGAAAGGTCTATTTCAACTTACCAAAATGGCAATAACTTCCAATTTTGCAGATATTGATATGATAGATTGGACTTGTTTTCTTCTCTTCTAGAATTTAATAATCTACTCGATCCATTTTATTTTCTATTTCTTCTATTTGTTTTTATTTTCCATTTCCTTTTTCCCTTCGTTTATTTTAGATCAAGGTTCAATCAATTTACATATTGACACATCACTAAACTTGTTAATTCACATGCATATACAAGGGGTTCAATATACAAGGGTATTAGGGTTATAAAAGGTTTTTCTAATGTTCCAACATAGGGTTTCTAATAAAATATTTTAGGAATATCCACAACCAAGGTTACCAAACACATAAACATAGGGCATCTAAATTCACTAAGGGACTATACATATGGTTTTTAGGGAAATACCATTAGATGGGGTTTCAATTACACTCTCTGATGATGGATTAGGTTACATATTAGGGTTTTTAGGTGGCTAGGGTTTCTAACAAGGTATACATACACATGGGGTTTAAGGGCTTTTTGTACTCACATAGGTTTAATTACTTACATGTACATAGGGTAAAAACCAATTAGGGTTTACACATATGGGTATATATACACATGGGTCTTTAGGGCACGAACATAAGTGCAAACACTTAAGACATTTTAAGGTAGTATCCATATACACAAACATATGCACTCTCATATAGTTCTAACGTCTTTTTATTTTTCTTGTTTATCCTACGAGTACTCAAATCACCTTATCAATATCAAGCACTTAGCATTTCTAGATTACAGCTTAGAGAAAAGAGTCATAAAAACACAATTCTGGTTTTCTATAATATTTTGGAAGTAGAGGGATTTCATGATCTCGACATTGTTTCTTATAATCAAGCACTCATTCCAAATCTTATCATGTTTAATCCTTGTACCTAAAATATCTATGCCAAATACTCTATAATATGAGAGAAATAGGTCTGAAACTAGAACCTTCATTTTTGCATAACGTGAATTGATAGATAGTCTCTGTTGAGATAGTTACTTCCTTGATCATCCATTGGAGTGTTCTATATCTTGTTAGAAAGATGGTAGAATCTGTCGTGTGACAAAGCTATAAACTCTAAATTTTTTGTGAACAAAGTGTAACATATAATCCAAGGTGCAAGTGGTTGATAGAATGGATTTTGAGAGAGGTTCACCACATGTCTAGCTATTCATAAGATACAAATTCTTCACAATTCTTAGATATGATCACGAAAAATGTGTGCATGGATATAGCAAGGCACACTAGTCTTGAATATAATGCTTTGGATGACATTGATATAGACATACGAACATGGTTAGCTGAGCTAAATTAGCATAATCTTTTCAGCATTCATAGTTTCAATATATTGTTTTTTACGCATGAGGCAAAAAATTGAAGCTACTATTGAGGTCTTTGCACTTGGAATTGCTCGCCATTCATTGGCTAACAAAGGCTTAGAGTGAGCGGATGCCTTAGTTGTGGGTTCTTATAACAATCGTATGCAACATGAACTCATACAAGATAGATTATAGGGCAATGTCGTATTCATGTACTCTTCTGTTTGAAGTAGTTTGTATCAGTTGATTTGTATGTTGATCTGTACAGGATAAGAGATTGCACATGGAGCAATGTGACATGCATGCGGTCTTTCCATTTGAGGTAGTTTGTGTCAATAGATTTGTATAGGTTAAGAGATAGATTTGTATAGGTTAAGAGATTGCAACTCTAGGTGCACATTCCTATATAGTTCTACATCGTTATTTGTATCCTTATCCACTTATGAGGCACAAGAACCCATAAGTGAAAGCATGTTCGGATGCAAGTAACCATGTGACCGAACCCCTATATTTCATATTCACATACTAAAATAATGTCTCATCAGTCTATCTAATCACAATTCGGGGGTGACGTTAGAATTAAAACTTCCTAGTTTGATAGAACATAATGGTCGTGGAGTATGTAAACACATTTAGGTCCACCAAGGCATCTTTCTTGATCTATTGGAGGTCTTTTTTTCCTTTCTTGCTGCAAGAACAAATATGTCACAATGAAGGAAAGCAACAACAAAAGACAGTCTACCCGCTCACAACCTTCTGATGAATATCGCCCTTAAAGGATTTCTACCAGAGGAATGTTCTGATAATACTCAAATCTACATGTTACAGAAGTACTGTTTTTCTTTCAACATACTTTGCAACATGTTCTATATTTGTTAACATTTGGGCTATCAGACTTCCCCCCAGCGTAATGCCTGTGTGTTCCACAGATTTTAAAACGTCTATTTGGACTTTGGAAAGGACCTTGCTGGAAAGGTTATTGAAGTAATCACTGAACAAACGATTCTGTTTATGGAGTCATGCTGATCCATCCAACCTCGGAGCTTCATGTTTTTCCTATCTTTCACTTCAAACTCTGCCTCGTCTTTTAATAGCAATAGACATACTATTACACTACTATTTTTTTGTTTCTGTTCTTATTGTGGTGGTACACACCCACGCAGGTCCATTCTTCTCAATAAATATGTTCACGTTCACCATCACAACCAATCTAATTTCTTCCAGAATGGCTTAAGTCACTTTCATCCCTCTGAATATCGCAACTCATCCCTTTCGTAACATAAACTCCAACAATCAAACAATCTGCCAAACGATAAGGGCTCAGCCAACATTTCTTCCCCCAACAGAGAAGATATCCTAGATGCATAGCAGGTGCTCTGCGATACCCAGCTCTCATAATCCTCTCGCCTGGTTATAACTCCAGATTTCATACAAAGAATGGATACCTTCTTAAGAATAACACCAAGTGTAGACACATCTCTCCCGTGCTTTACCCAGTGAGCCTGGTGCAAGCACTCTTCATGATCCTCTCGCCTGGTTATAACTCCAGATTTCATACAAAGAATGGATACCTTCTTAAGAATAACACCAAGTGAAGACACATCTCTATCGTTCTTTACCCAGTGAGCCTGGTGCAAGCACTCTTCACACACGTCGACACAGGTACATGTACACCCACAAGCACACACGTGAACAAAAAAATCTATATTCACGCATCCTCACTCTCACATACACATACACAATCTCTGGATAATTTCTAGTATACATTTGATCACATCAAGCACACTTGCGTTACATTGTATATCCACTACAACAAGGTCGGCCACAGTAGGAGCACCTTTATCTTCATAACAAGCATCACTATGATTGAGAGAAGGGCGTTCTCCGCCAGTGGAAGAAGAATTTAGAATTGCACTTCACGCTCCTGTATATGCAACTAAGTGTCATCGACTCTCACTTCCATATGGCATGCATACATTTTGCACCATTTCTCAAGGAATCCAACAAGTTTCCGTTTACGTACCCTTCCCCAACAACAGCTGAATAACAAAAATCATCCACTGCTAAGCCCCTTGGAAAGATGCATTCACGTAAAATAAACTGAGTGGAAACGCATGTCACAATCGCACTAATCAATAATGTGCAAGAGTACTTGAGTCAAGATCCATACTGTGGAAGATAATGCTACAATGGCAGGCGTTTCCACCGTGTGAAAAATACTTCCCATAAACTTCCTGACATACCTCAGGTTTCTTTCTTATTATGGAAGCATAAGTGAAAGAAGATATCTGTTCAGGGACTACCGCATCATCGCAACGAGCCTGCGCTCAACAACTCCACCCTGTGCACTAGCAAATCTAGTGGCTTTAACACAGTTGGAGGGACCCATCAGTAGGTCATTGATGAGGAGGTTCCAAAAATAGAGTCCTCCTCTAATATTTTACATTAGCAGAAGCACACATAAAATACAGATGCTGTCGCATAAAGATACTCATGATAACCAAGTAGAAGCCAGAAAACCCCTAGACACAGCTTGACATGACATCCGCCAACGTACTATACAGTACTATGTTCAAATGCTATCAACATTCAAGTCTGTAGACAAGCACTCTGCATCGTCCCTGAGATCTCATGAGGGCTGAGGTACCCATCTCCAAAAATGCTTTCTAACCCCGACAGTGACCTCACCAGAGAAACTTTCAGATCCCTCAGATGGAAGAACTCCAGACCCCGAGCAGTTATAATACATCAGCTCATCTTCCTCAGTGCAAAATCCAGTCTCTGGCAAATTGTCCACAATGGCGTCAACTGAATGTATAACGTAGGATGTAAGAAGGCCAGGATATGACAAGGATTCCCTCTCTTCTTCTTTTCGGCTATACGATCCCAGAAGAATTCTAACCCTACTTCTAGCTCCTAACTGTGATCCCAGCTCTTCAAATATGCCTCTGAAGCAAGCTTCTTCCACATTCTCACCAGGCTTCATTTTCTCAGACAAGGGCCTGTTTCTAAGTCGAATAGTTCCATCTGCCATTTCTTGATGAGCTTCCACCAACATATGACCAGCCTTGTTCCGTATCTTCACACTGGCAACATGAACTATTCGCCTAGGCGGACAGCTATCCTCCAACACAATCTCCCCTTCCTTCAGCTCCATCCACAAATTAATAACCGGCTTTGTGCCGGGAGCACTTCCCCACTGTGAAACTCCTGATGGCAATCTGATACTTAACCAAGATGCTAAGCCATCCGACGATCCAAGTTCATTAGCGGTAATGAGTTGCCTGCTGTGTGAGATTCTGTTTTGGACTTCTTCGATGCAATCAAGAGATGTCATTCCATTCACAAATGAAGCGTGGGAAGACGGGTCCTGAATTATGCTACTCTGCAGCATATCAAAGTAAGGAATGTTTCGGAGGGCATTTATCGAGGGAATAGCAGATAGCAAGTCGTGAATGACGACTTCAGCTAGTGCTTTCGGATCGATTGAGGCTTCCTCTTTTTTCTCGCACGGAGATGCGGACTCGGCATGTGTAAAAGGGTGCAAAATGTACTTCTGTACAGGATCTAGCCCCTTCTTGACCTCAATATCAACCAGATAAGAGTTAAGCTGATTGGACTGACTCCGAATTGTTGCCTTTTCTTGAGGATATGTATCTGAAGTGATTTCAAATGGATGAAATAGCTGAGAAATCCAGCCCTTCAGGTGGGAGCTCACATTTATAGGAAAGACTGGGGGTATTCTTTGCTGCGAATATGTAGATTGTTTAACCTCTTTCACGTCATGGATGCAATTGATTGTCCAGTGGCATGTGTAACCCTCGTGTGAAATATTACTGTACCCCTTCACTTGTTTGTACAGGCAACAGGTAAGATTTCCAGATAAGTGCGAGTGACTACTTAAGTCTCCAAAGAATGGGGATCTTGCACTGCCTAATCCAAAATTAGGTATGATGTTTGCAGAGATAAGGAGCTGACTTGCTGGGTTCGTATTCGTCCTGTGAATAGTACTTGAATTCATCTCCTCCAGGTGAAACAACCTGAGGTTTCATGCAGGAATTCAAGCTCTCCAGGTGGTAAATCTATGTTTAACACGTAGCTTCAACACATCAGTAAGTACCTTAGTGCTTGCATCAGTGTGCCTTGAGGATCTGCAAAAAGTAAAGAGACCTAGATCTTTAGAGACGTTCATGCTCTACTCAAGAAACTAGTAACAAATTCTGAAGGAGTTTTTAAGGAGACGAGAGGACACAGATCTTCAGGAATGACAATTAATGGAGATCAAACCAAATGAACGGATTTGCCAGATGATTATAAGATTTCAAAAGACACAATCACAAAAATAACTGAACTTCATGATCAACTCATAGCATTTTCACGTTAATAGAGACACTTTACATGGAGGATAACGTAGCAAACTACGCTTGCAGAGAGTGTAAACGAAGATTTTGTCACAAAGGATCACTGCAGCTAGTCGAGTTCAGGAGTCAGCTTGCAAGAGAAACAGACGCAACATTCATGCATACAGTCTTCACCGATTGAGAGAGAGAGAGAGAGAGAGAGAGAGAGAGAGAGAGAAAGAGAGGGAGGGGGGAGAGAGAAAGCGTTACATACTGTACACTGCGTTGCATGTGTACTGGAGCATCAGGCAGTTGTCATCCGGAACAGATTCGTTCAGAATACACTCGCTCGCTCACGCTAGTGAAGCACGAAAGATACTTCGCGCATGATTCACCCTTTTGTTGATAAGAAAATCCCGTATTCCTGTGAACAGCATCACCTCAAAATCATTGTCTATCCCATCCATTAACATTGCCACAAAGTCCTCCTTCTCCAGACATAGTGCACGTATCCCCTCTCATCGCGTGACACGTATACAGATGTTATCCTTTCCCATCCAATCTTCAACGAGATTGCCTTCGACCCCTTGGACAAAAGACTATGTGGACGGTTATGCCTTATCAAAATAAAGGGAGAGGTGGAGACCATTGGAGTTCGTGAGAAGAAGTTTGGAAGGACCATATACAGTACTTATTGTGTAATATAGAAAAATAAGTAGTTCATATATATATATATATATATATATATATATATATATATATATATATATATATATATATATATATATATATATATATATATATATATATATATATAGATAGATAGATAGAGAGAGAGAGAGAAAAAAAAAACCTCTCAAAAGAACTCGTATATAGGGGAAATTGTTGTGGCATACATCTATGCACACAGAACACTTTAAAAGTTGAGAAAACATCTCATATGGATTGATTGAAGCTCTTAACACGGAAATGAGAACAATATATAGAAAGAAGATATAGAAAGAAGAGTATGTTCATAGCTTTGTGGAAAGCTTTTGGCTTTCAACCTCTCACATGATAAACCCTTTCTCATAATTTCTGCGTTCAAAGCTTTGTGAAAAGCTTCTAACTTTTAATTTCTCACATGATAAAGCCTTTGTGAAAAGGTCTACAAGCTTACTTTTTGTAGGCATATAAGCCAATTTCGTATTGTTAACAACGCTTTTGTGCAAAAAAATATGCAAGCTTACCTTGTGTAGGCCTATAAGGGGATTTGATACCTCTAAGAAGGATTCTCTACTACACATAAGGACAATGTATTTCAATGTGTTTTTTGCGTGAGCATGGAACATTGGATTCCTTGTGATGTCCGATGTGCTCTAAGTGTTAGTAAAGACACATGGATGGTTAGTATCCACCTGCCCAAGAAGGAAGTCCCCTGGAGAGAGCTATATATAGAGGCATTTGGTTGGGAGGAGAGTCATCTCTCTAGCACATGGTGGTCGTAATCCTTATTCTCTTGCATTGGTATCAGAGCAAGCTTTCATGGTGACCTTGGGGGCTCATCATCTTTCTTAAGCATTCATGGAGTCCTTGTAGGATTCATTATCATCTTCTTCCCAAGTTGGAGCTTCTATGGAAAGCTTGATATCTCATCATGTTCTTTAAGATTATGAGATGATCTTTTGATCATTTATCTCTCATTACGTACATTGTGTTTTCTACCATGGGTGTGGAGCGATTGCGGAGGCTGTGGAATCAAACTCGAGCCCGCATGTGTTTTAAAGCTTTAAACACAAAAAAGAGAGAGATTGCTCCTCACGTGATCGACCTCGGGATGCGAACCCACGACATGTTGTTGTTGTAGAAGATAGATTGTTTGTACATGGATGATTGGATGCACACATGTCAAGCTCAAGAATTGCTTGATTTAAGTTTGGTGCATGAAAGGAGAATGCCAACATGTGCATGCACTCACATGCATTTGCATGCAAGAACATGCATTTGCATATGCATGATTGTTGGTTAAGTAGTTGACGATTGGAATGGCAAGAAAATAGAACTACTTACAAATAGAATGGTTTGGAATGCTTTTATTTGACTCTATCCCTAGACATGATAGCAATCAAATAAATTCAATTGGAACTAAAATCACTTGAACTTTCAAGTTCAAAGGATAGAAATTTGTAAAAACCATAGAGTTTTTGAAGTTTTCACTTTGAATTCTATCCCAAAGAGTGATGGACATCAAAGGCTGAACCTTAGCATCAATTGAACTTTGACGTTCAATAGGAGGATGTTAGGTTCCATAGTTGCATCTTTGGTAACGATGCAACTTGCTAAGAAGTCATGGAAACATGAAAGAACTCTTTTAGAGAGTTGAGTTTTGGATTCATTTAAGCTAATTGAAGCTTAAAGTGGAAACCAAAGTAAGTAATCTTTAGGAAATGAGATAAGTTCCTAAAGACTTGAATCGAACTGTGAATTTTTTCTTCTTAGGAATACAAAGTTCGAAGATATGGATTTCCAATCCATGATCCTTTCCTAAACAAGCGATAAAGTTCAAAAATTATGTGTTCATAGTAGCATCTTGTATCAAACTCAAGAACAATAATCAATATCACATAAATGAAAAAGCAAAGAAGCTTTAGATAGTTCGGGAGATTTTAAAGATAAAGAGTTGTTTTAGTCGCAAGGTCAACTAGACTTGATCAAGCTTGGCCATGATTGTCCAAGAATCTGCGATTGGAAGTACTCTGTAGATTGCCCAAGTATTGGCAATAAAATTCCTTTTGGGAATTATTCACTCAAGTTTCATTTTTTCCGATGGAAAATTGTGAAAAGAGTAAGTTGTTGCAAGTCTGAACAGAGTGAAGGAATTCCAAGAATGTAGTCTGCAATCATGAAGATGGTACTTAAGTCTGTGGAAGGTGTAAGAAATTTCTTGAATGATGTGTGTGACCCTCCTCCCATCCATATATACCCTCTTGTACTCTAAAAATAGCATTGATATACTCTAAGAATAGCAATGATCTGGAATAGTCTAGTGTGAACATGTGGCCATCATGCAACACTTATTCCCATTACTACCAAAGCAATTCCCATTACTACCAAAGTACCTTAGGGTATCCCCCGAGCTTGGGACCTTGGCTAGCTAGCCCTTGTCCCTCACACACATGGATTGATCCCTATGGATCATATGGACTGATCCCTATGGATCATCCCTGTGACTGATCCTTGTGGATCAATGATCCCTGTGGACCAATGTCTGTCATTAGTCCCTGTGGATCAATGATCCCTGTGGACCAATGTCTGACACTCTCTCCCCCTTCTAAAGATCATTGTTCTCAATGATCAATGAGAGAAAGTACTTACGAACCAGAGCTTCTGATTCCCAAGTAGAGTCAGTAAGTGATAATCCTCTCCAGGCTACTAAATACCCCTGGACGACACGATTCCTCAATTGCTTCTGTCTCCGATCTAGTATCCTGTCTGGAGAATGATCCGTGCTTTTACTTTCTTGCAAAGAAACAATACCTTCTATTAGATTATCCTCCTTAGAAAGATGAAACACTAGATGAAATCTGCAATCTCGAGGAAGATCTAATCAGTATGCAACTTCACCTAGCTTTTTAACTAACTTCCAAGGTCCACAAACCTTGGTGATAGCTTGCTACACTTCCCTATGGACAGTGAAGTAGATCTAGCTGGTACCTGAAGAAAGACTCTATCTCGTGCCTCTAAGGATCTAGGAGATCTCTTCTTATCATCATATGCTTTAACCCTATCAACTTCTTGCTGCATCTTGGCTTTAGCTATTTCTAAATTTACTTGGATGTTTGCTAAGAACTCGAAAGCACTAGGACATTTCTATGACATACCTATGGTACTGAGAGCATTGGGATTCATGCCATAGTTCATCTCAAAAGGAAATGCAACTAGTGCCAAATGCTATCCCAATCTGTCTTATGCCCTCAATATGTCCTCTAAAAACTAGTTGACCCGCTTAGTCCTATAAATCTGACATCCCTATCTGAAACTATGGATGTCGACAACCCATACAATCTGAAGACATGCTGGATAAACAACTCCACTACCTGTGGATCATATGGACTGATCCCTGTGGATCAAATGCACTGATCCCTGTGGACCTATGTCTGATACTCTGATCCCTGTATGGAGTTTTTATCATATCTTGTGTGGGTATGAACTGATCCCTATGGATCAAAGTCATGATCTCAATGGATCATCAATCTGTCTACCACAACTAAGATAGTATCCCACTTCCTTTGGGTCCGCGGTAACCCGACTATGAAGTCCATGGATACACTGTCCTAGTTGTGATCTAGAATCTGTAAAGGATACAAAAGACATGGAGTCTTTATCCTTTCTGCTTTATTGACTTGACACATAAAGCCTGCTAAACATAAGTGTGGACATCTCTGGATATCCAGGCCACCAAAATGTTCTTCTAACAAGTTGTATTGTCTTGTCAACACCTGGATGTCCTACACAAGGCACATCATAACTATCATGCATGATTTTTCTTCTCAAATCCCGGGAATCTGGTACGCAAACCTTTCCTTTCCATCTAACTAATCCATTCTCCTGTGAGAAACTGAAATTCAGAATGGACTTGTTTGCTCTACTAGGGGAAGAAACAGATGAAACTGTCCCGTCTCCTATAATAGAGTCATCACTGATGGCTCAAATGTTGATCTTCCAACTGTGCTTCCTTTATCTCTTGAAGCAATGAGCTTTCTAGAACTGTAAAGCTCATTTGATACATTATCCATGATAATGCATCAACAACTATATTCTCTTTGCTCTTCTATACAGGATTTCCATGTGAAACTCCTACATGAGCTCATCCCAACGAGCCTGACTGCCTCGAAGATCTGGCTGACTAGAAAAAAAAATACTTAAAGTGTATATTGATCTGTGTATACCTTAAATTCTACACCATAAAGATAGTGTCTCTATACTTTAAGTGCATATACCACTACATACAACTCCTGTTCATGCACTGGCCTGCTATCTGGGCTCAAAATTGTCCCTATGGCTATGCCACAAGCATCTATCTCTAACTCAAAGAGAATTTATGAATCTATCACTTTGAGTATAGGAGCCTCTGAAACAACTTGTTTCAGAGTATCAAAACTAGCGTGCTACTCTTGCTTCTATGCAAAGAAACCGTGCCTTGAAGCAAGTTCGTCATAAGTACTACTATCGACGAATAAAAAGCGCTGAATTTCCAATGAAAATCGAAACGTCCTAGAAATGATAATAACTACCCCTCATCCTGAGAAATAAGGAATCCAACTGAACCCCATCAATAGATACTCTATCCTCAAAAGAAACAACTAAGTCTTCTCTGGATTAACTAAGTCTTATCATGATCTCTTACTCTAATCTGATAGTAGCCACGTATGAAAGCTATTTTACTAAATACAACGACTCTACCTAGAGTGTCTAAAAGATCATTAATCATGGGCATAGGATATCTGTGTCTGATAGCAATCTTATTGAGTGCTCGATAGTCGATGCACATCCTATAAGATCTGTCTTTCTTCTTCACTAGAAGAACTGATACTACAAAGGGTGAATAGCTGGGTCTAATCAGCCCTTTTCTGTAATTCTTTCAAGTACAACTCTTGGAATTTTGTTCTCACTTTCACTGAAAGTGCTGAAGCATTCCAACTAGAGTCTCCATGACTGCATGAATCCATCATAATACACAATGAATGCATACAATATAGAAAATAAACTCACAATCAATTTTAAGTAACTTAATAACTTTTACTAATCGTGTCTCTTGGAGATCTGGTTTCCCACAGATCAGTAGGCATCTCCCCTCATGCTCATATAATATTCTTACTCCCTGCTAGGGAATTAGACTATAACCTTGCTTGGTTTACGCTATGCAAACCTTGCCTTTCTGTATATCTTGGCCACTCATGAATTTCTGACCCACAGACTTGCCTTGCTTGTTCACTACAAACCTTGCCTCTCTATGTATCGTGGTCATTCTAGAGTTCTTGGCCTACAAACTTGTCTTGCTTGCTTAATGAAGATGCGTCCACCTAGGATCTCAATTCTTCACTTTTAGATAGATATATAAAACTACCCGATCTAACCATACTAAACTATTATAGAATTAAGATATGATTCCTTCGATAAATCTAGGAACTCTAAAGTCTATGTCTCAACCTCCAAATCTAGGAAGTTCTTACATAACTTTTCTTTTACTATTTCTAACTATAGCATTCTAATCAAACTTGATTCGCCCTTATAATTCCATAAATATGAAGTCTAAACTTCTTGTGAAATAAACTACTTGTGAAATAAACTTCTTTGTTCTATACACATAGAAATGTGCACTAGAACTCATAGCTATGAAATTACAGTAACTATTCTAGATACTTAATTTATAAGCATTCTAAACTTGTAGGTCTTCTTAGAGTTCTCTTCTAAGATTTTAATTTACCTTGAGACCTCTTACCTCTAAGTTTCTAACTCATGAGACCTTAATAAAACTATTCCTTGTCTCACTTTGTCCTTTCTACAAAAGGGTAACTCTTTTCACTTGAAGAAATTCTCATCTCTTTCTAAAGGTATTGCTTAAATATTTTCCCTCTTAAAGCTTGACTTTATTTCTTTTGATCATAATGAGAATCGCATTCTTTCTTGGTCATTAAATCTTTGAGGATTAACTATCCTCTATTCTAGGTTCTAACTAGATATCTTAGAATTCTAACTTGTGAACTACTAAGTTCTTTGACTTAAAACCACCCTTGGGCTTATCTTTAAATTAATTTCTCCAGTCAATGATATCTTATAGATATCCACAAGCTTATACTTTTCTTTGATCAAATACTTGTCATTCATCTTGATCATTATATAGGTTGAATATTCTATGAATATTCAAAATAAGTGACAGTGGAAAATAAACAAATTGCAAGCCTTTTCTCAATAAAACATGAAGAAATAAGAAACTTTTAGTATGTTCTATATGCTCCCATGCATATGCATACTAATTTTCTAAAAATAGACAGCATAACGGCGTAATTTTGAAAACCGAAAAAAATTTGGGACCCTCTACGTTTATCCGTGTGCAGAGGCGGCGAGTTCTCCGTCCTGACTGTTGCCGCGCACATGATCTAATGACAGGCTCCTCTTTGAACACTCTGTGCCCCACCTTACAGATGGCTCTCCACGACGAAGAGCTTCCCCATGAAGACGATATCAATTTGATGCTAAAAACGCACACCAAACAACTTGACTGAGTGTTTTACTTCTCTGGCTTTGGCGGCTGAAAAGGTCGCTGGGGTACATGTAGAGATGGGCAACAACTTCAATCGCATGAACGTGCAGAAGCTGCCACCTTTTCTGGGTTAAGTCTGTAGAACTTTTGTATCTAAAATCAAATCAAGAGAGCACACTGCACACCTACTTCTTTGTTCACGCGGAGACGTGACACCTCTGATTCAGTAACCCGTATAGAGCGGGTAGCTGATGAATGATAATCTACCGACGCCTCATGCAAGTCTGCAATCTTCACAAGAAATGCATCGTTCGTGATTGCGTGGCAGTGAAGATATAGGTGTGCGTGCTTCTTTCAACAGGGGAAAAAGGTTCCCATGGGATTCCCTCGAAACACACCGTTTTGCTTCCGCCTTCTGCTTCATCGTGGTGATGACAGAGATCTCAGAAAATGCTCACAAAAGTCCCCACGAAAAACTCAGAAGGATGAAAACGATGTAGACCAAGAAATCTCACGCAAGAGCAACCAAAGAGCTCTGATACCAATTGTAAGAAATTGCTTGAATGATGTGTGTGAGTCTCCTCCCATCCATATATACCCTCTTGTACTCTAAAAATAGCAATGATATACTCTAAGAATAGCAATGATCTGGAATAGTCTAGTGTGAACATGTGGCCATCATGCAACACTTATTCCCATTACTACCAAAGCAGTTCCCATTACTACCAAAGTACCTTAGGGTATCCCTCGAGCTTGGGACCTTGGCTAGCTAGCCCTTGTCCCTCACACACATGGATTGATCCCTATGGATCATATGGATTGATCCCTGTGGATCATCCCTGTGACTGATCCCTGCGGATCAATGATCCATGTGGACCAATGTCTGACATCAGTCCCTGTGGATCAACGATCCCTGTGGACCAATGTCTGACAGAAGGTAAAACATAATGTTTGCCTATCCTTAAAGGGATTTTGGTACAAATCCAGAAAGCATGAGCGGATGCTTAGACTTAAGCAGTAGAGAGATTCCTCTATAAAGTCCCCAAGGTAGGCACCTAAAAGCATCAATAAAAAAAGGAATCTAAAGACAAGAAGTTAAAAGCTCTTTTCACTACAAATTGGTCAAGAACCAACCAATTAAACTTGAATCTATGAAAATTCAAGTACTTGGAATTCTAACTGGTTTTCATTTTGAAAATCCTAGCAAAGAGGAATAGATATTCCATCAAAAGGTTTTCCAGTTCCCAAAGGAAAGCACAAGATCATGAAACGATCATGTGAATGGATCAAAACCTAGAGAATATAGTTAGAGGTAGTATCTGAAATATCAAAATTCTTGTCAAGATTTGAAGAGAGAAGGTTCTCTATCAAGAGATGTTTAGACTTTAGGATAAAATTCACTCACACATCAATGTGAGTATAAAATAGGGTGGTATGGGACACTAGATTTTATACTCAGATTGATGTAGGAAAGATGGTATGGGACATCGGATCGTGAGATGATGATTATCTTTTAGTCTTGAAAAAATCTTGAAGTTAAATCTGATCCTCAAGGGAATTAAAGAATTCAAAGAAGAAGTTTAATTTCAAGGAGGGTAAAATTAGTATCTCAAGATATTTCAAGATAACTTCAAGATCAAGGAAACAGAAGATATGAAGTAAGGAACTTCCAAGATCTTCTTAAAACACATCAAGATAAAGTATTGTTAATTCCGAAATATTTCATAAGTTTCTGAAAAAGTTGGACTTTGAGTTGATCTTTTCAACCAAGGATTTGATTGACTAAATCAAGCATCAAGTTCCTAGTGTAACTTGGTAAATTCACTCTTTTGACTCAAAGAAATGCACAAGAATTGCATTCCTAGTAAGGAGTCAAAAAGATTGAATGTGACCTGAACTTAGTCTCAAGTGAAGCATTATTTGAATACTAAACTCATCAATACAACTTCAATGGGTCAACACACTGATGTTGGTTACCACACTAGTATCTTGTGGTTGGATGATGTTTTCGAGTTGCTCTGAATCTTTTTGAGAATTCAGCTTATTTCTCTTAAAGATAAAGAAAATGCTTCAATACCCTGTTAAAATAGATCTTTGAGAAGTTAAAGTCCTGATTCATCTAGACTTTGACTCATAGCAAGTTTATGTATCTTCGAAGTTTTAATTGGTTGAGCAAAGTTTTAGTTATTTCTTTCCGCTTTCCGAATCTTTTGGATTTGACTCAGATATGGTATCTGATTCTTTTCATAAAATTCAAGGATCAGCCAGATAGAACCAGGTAAATAAATTAAACATCCTAGATAGATGTTCTGTACAAGAACCTTTTCAAGCATCAAAAGATGATAAGTCCAAGATTGACTTATTCATTTGAGTTTGCTTCAAGTTATAGCATAAATGATTTCCTAGAGTCTAGTATACTCTAGAATAAGAGAAGTTAGGAATTGATTGACAATTCCCAAGAACTTTTAGCTCAAGTCTTTGATAAAAGTGTCTTAAGTTGAAAAATTTTCATTTGAATTTGAATTGGTCAAGTTATAGTATGGTTTACTCAAAGAAAATGGTAAACTTTCTCCTACAGTTTACATAGGATTTTTAAACTCATGAGGACAAAGTAGTCCTCCAATCGGGTGATAAAATCAAGTAACTGTTGGATAGGTATTAACCATTGTAAAAACATCCAAGTTAGATGTTTGGGACAACCAAACTTGTAGTTCTCCAAAACAAATACAAATGAATCAAGATTTCTCAAAGTCTTGCGAGGGATAAGAATCCTGCCTTCGTTACTAAGTCCACGCACCAGTCATGCCCAGAAATGGACTAGTAATTTGAATCCACCCAGTTCACATGTTTGTGCCTGGATTGCACATCGAGAAACTGTGAATTGGCCAGGGATGTTTTTAGATCCACCCTTATTATTGAACTTTGATCAGTTTATCAAAGTGCAAAGTGAGACAGTGTTTTGAATCATTTGGGCAGGGATGCTACCATAGAGATGAGACATGTTCTTCCAGTTCTAGAACATGACCATGTTCTTCCAGTTTTAGAACATGAGGCTCAAGGGTTGCCTACAATAGATATATAACTCTATTTTCGAGGACAAAAATATTTTTCCAATGGGGGGAGAATGTAATAAAGTAAGTTTATGTTCTAAGGGTCCAGCCAGTTCAGATGGATCTGAAATCGGACACCATTTGGTCATCCGTGTATATGACCAAAGATCTCGAGTTTAGACTTACTAGGAGGTCTTGTGCTTTTGTGAACAAGTGATCCACTTAGCTTAGTGGTTAAGACTCAAGGATGTGAAGGAGGAGATCTTGGGTTCAATCCCCATGGGGAACATGGGGAGAGTATTTTGCCCAAAGAGATCTAGAGCCTTTCAGAAGCATCCACTTGAGATAACTCGAGTTAACTGGGACACTTGGCACACATGCAGTTACATGGCTGACACATGGATGGTTAGTATCCACCTGCCCAAGAAGGCAGTCCCTTGGAGAGAGCTATATATAGAGGCATTTGGTTGGGAGGAGAGTCATCTCTCTAGCACATGGTGGTCGTAATCCTTGTTCTCTTGCATGTCTCAGTATTAAAGCGTCGGTATAGGCATCGGTATAAGCATCGGTATAGGCACCGATATAAGCGTCAAAAATATCGACACTCATATCGATGACAAATTGATGCCTATACTGGTGCCCTCTGGGTGTACCGTCACGCATATCGGCGCCCACTAGGTGTACCGTCACTTATACCAGCAACCCTACTAGGAGTATCGTTGCTTATATCGATGACCATATCTGCAAAAAAAAAATTGGGCAGTGTGTTGTCTTTTGCTACAGCAACATTACCATGATGTTGTTTAGCAAAAGACAATACACTCTGCCCAAAAAAAACTGAGTACATGTTACTCTAATGGCAACCGAAATATGATTTCATAAAGCAAAATACTATCAGACACAAAAGAGATAATCGGAATGAACCATGAACCATGAACCATGTACAAAAAAAGTTATACATTTCATAAATGAAGCATGTACAAGAGTGTGGCAAACCACTATCATATATGGGGGAAATACAAAATGTGCCAAAGCACTACCATATAAGAATCAAATAGAAAATTCTGGTGCACCCTTTCCATATATGAGCCAAATACAAAATTGTGGCACACCACTGTCATACACATGCACAGAATGAACAAAACATCCATATCAACAACCCTGCAACAAAGAACATTCATGAAATCAGATAAATTCACATGAGATTTACAAACAACAAGTAAAAACCAAGTTTATAAATTCATCACCTCATCGCAAACACTCCCATGAAACGACCGCACCGCATCCCTCCAAGTCCTCCAATAGTGTAGTCAATCCATGACGATATCCATAAGTCTCCTCCATTCCAGTTGGAGGACGACCCACTAGCAGCTCGTGCAACAAATATACAAAACATTAGAGGAACATACATGACAAGCTTAACACAAAAAAAATCAATAAACCAAATGGTACGCACAAGCTTGTGACGCATCGTGTCATATCCACCACTACCCAAATGTGAAAGTCCAACCATATCTAAACGTGTGGGCTGTGGCATCTCGCTGCTGGCGATATCGGTCAGGAGTCTATTGCTGCTCGTCACGAATCATATCCCACTCCTCAGCATCTAACCATACAGGCTTTGGTAAGACTGCTCTGAAAGCATCACGAGCCTCCGATCATCGATGGGACATAACTTCATGTACAGTGCACAGAATCCACTCTGAACTAACAAGAGGTTGCCCATGTGCTGACAAGAACTCCTGATAAATCGTCTCTGTGATATAATTTTTCTGATCTTTATCTTGTTCACTCCATTTCAACATGATAGAGTGTCCGAACTATATGGAGCAAAGTTATCGTATACGCACATGCATGGCCTTTCCGACTGCATCCATCACCGGAACTCCATCATGGATACTATACACCTTGGAATCATCATGGTCATGAGCACGCCAAGGTGTACGTGGTGTTCCATGTGGTCTACCACGTGGCGTGCCTACATCTTAGGTACTCGCTCTAGGAGTAGAAGTGGGTGACACGTCTGTCACACTACC
>CM035412.1:160999785-161032285 GCA_020310875.1 Ceratopteris richardii
TCAAGTGATCATTAGTATGCTTAAGTGGATTTTTCCAATGTTTATAACGACGTCGGGAGTGACCATCAGTATAGGCATCATCGATATGCCCCTCATATGTTGTAGTGCATCATATGAACTACACATCTCTTGGTAGCTTTTGAGCGATAGTTCACTTCATTCTTTATGCTATTTGTCTGATTTTTTCATAAGAATTGATTGGATTTTTTTATATACATTTATTTGACATAGATTGCATATTTCACCTACGAAGAATGTGTAAATTGTTTCGATCTTACATTAGAATTCTCGTTCACACTTCTTTGATATGAGTTATTAAGCAATTGTTTTTGACAAACATACTACATTGAAAGAACATTGAAAGAGTGTATGTATCTTCCCAAGTTTGCACATTCAATTCTTTTATATGATCTATGAGCAAAGTTTCCTTATGATGAATGAATAGTAAAGTCTTTGAACAAAAGTGATGAATAGTTTATTTCTAAAGTACATCAAGACAAGATTAATGATTTTATAATTGACTACTACAAAACACTTTGAGTTTTTGCTCCTGAGTTGCATCAAGCACTCGGCGTACGCCGAGAGATTGGCGGTTGACTTGATCCACCAACCGTGCATCCAAAACTTTCCAACAACGATCATCTGGATGATCTGATGTATCTGTGTGAGCACCTTGTGATGATTGAGATCGTCCCTCCTATGTGTGTCTCTCCACCTCATCCATATTTGCATCTCCATAATACTCATGTATTACATATAACATACATAAATAAGTAAAACAATTAAAACATCCATAAAAATAAAATAATTATATAAAATTTAATAATACTCACAAATGCATCTGGATGATCTCTCATATACTCTCTCAAACACCAATATCCAAAATGTGTAGCATACTCGATCTCATGTTTTGTAGGATATCGACCATAATCCTTTCATTGCATTGAAACAAATAAAAAAGATTGGATTCTTGCATTTTAACTAAAATAAAAAATATACTTACAATAACACATATTACTACATTACAGGCTCGTGATGAATTATTAGTGAATTATGGATGGCGTCGACCTCCAAGAGCACCTTAGCTAGAGAGAGAATGGAAATTTTCTATCCATATTTAATAACTTATATATTTAATTTTATGTTTAAAGTTTACTTTTTATTCATTTATGGAATATTAATGATTTTTATTCATGTGTTTGATTCCAACGTATGATGTTGATGTTATTCCTCCACACCATTCACAATTGCCAGTAAGACCTCATTTATCAGAAGCTTCTATGAGGAGGCTACACAAAAGTGATCCTATGGAATATGCAAGGTTGAAAGACCTATATTCAAAAGAAGATAAGCACAAGATTTGTGCAACAATGATGAAGATGATGGCATGACATATTTTATTGAGGATTGGTATCAAAATGGCTGTGAGAGCATTGATATTTCAAAAAATGCAAAATATCTTCGAGAGGAATGTCTAAAGCATGTATATGAAGGAAGTCGTTTGACATGACTAAGTGCGAGCTTACTTATTCTCAATCTTAAAAATCACTTTGGATGGAGTAATGTATCTGTTTAGACACTATTGAGGTATAATTTTTAATTTTCTATCTATTTATATATATACGTGTATAAATATATACATATAAATACATGCATACATAGACATACACATATATATACATGAATGTATACACACATATAAACATACACACACATATACGCACATACACATGTTATGAGAGTAAAGTCAAATTATACATACCTGTATCAAACGAAGATATTTTGTCCATCTAGCCTTTGGAATTGTCCGCCCAACCTTTAGAATCTTCTTGACACATCTGCTTCTCCTATTCTAGTCAACCTAATACCTGCACTGCTAACTCTTTTATGAATTTTGCATACAAATATTAAGTATGAGTTAGCTATGGAGGTATTAAGTCATTTGAAAAATAGGAGAAGTAAATTTACCTCGAAGATTTTGAAGGATGGAAGAATAATTTTAAAGGATGGGCAGACACAAAGTGTCAATTCAGTGCAGGCTTTTGTTTTTACCTTAGCTACGGTAAGAACAAGAACTTGCATTGAATGAACACTTTATGTCCACCCATACTTTAAAACTACTCATCCATCTTCCAAAATCGTCGAGAGATCAGATTTGCTTGTCTTATTTTCCAAACGACCTAATACCTCCATAGTTAACTGATACTTAATCCATGTAAACAAATATATAAGTCTTAGACAACAAGGCAGGTAATAGATTGACTATAAAATGGGAGACAGCCAAACAATTGAGTGGTCTATATATGAAAGTCTGCAAACCATAATAAACAAAAAAAAATGAAATCAAATATACACAGCTACACATGCATACATACATATACATACATACATACACATTCAGACATACATACATACATACATACATACATACATACATACATACATACACATTCATACATACATACATACATACATACATACACATATATACAAACATACACATACATATATGCATACAGATACGTATACGTATATATACATACATATACACATATAAAACACATATACACACATACATACATATACACATACACATACGTATATGCATGCACATGCATATACACATACACATAAGTATACACATATATAAAATTATATGCATATATATACATATATATGTATATGTATATTTATTTATTTATTTTTATTAATATGTCTTTTTTTCATGAACTTATAGGTTATGAGGAAGCCGTATCCTGCACTTGCACGGTGGAGGACGACAAGGCCTTACTATGGGAGGGGCTCAATTTGCAGCATTTCCCGAGGAAGAACTACAAAAGATCCGCATCGTCGTCAATCTCCATCATTTGTGTCGACTCCTCATGTAATAGAATTGTAGGCACTGGAGGAGGTTGCGCGGCTTGAATTGTCAAGAGGAGGAAAGCCAGGAGGTGCGGCAAGCGAGTACGGGGTATCTCGTGCTTGGCCAATTGCCTAGTAACAGCCTGGCATTCCCGATGAATGTGCCGAAGCAATATTAACCGCTTCTCGCACTGCGGTGTCAATCATCGAGTAAAAGGGGCAAGAAATGCCACAGGTGCATTTTTGGAGATTCAGGGTGGCGACAAGGAATTGGAGTGCAGTACGTTCCGGATCAGTATGACACAAAATGGCAAACTCGTTGGACGAGTGGCGGGGAAAGAGTTCTTTCATGGTAGCCATGGGTAAGAGAGGTCCATCGAGGATACCCTCATGAGGGAGACGAAACCCCTCAGCGATGGTACTAAGGGTGACTACGATGTGGGGGTTAAGACATGCCAGTGGCCAGCATTGTTCTGTAGCAGGCGTAGCAGCAATGGTAGAGATTATCTGCGTAAAGAAGGGATGGCACTCCACTGAATGCCAAGGCAATTCAGCGAAGGCCAGGAGGCCACGGACGTGCAGATACGCTCTCACTTCGGGAGCAAGTCCAGCCCAGAAGGTGACAATGTTAGCCAGAGCTTCCATGGCACAAATGAAAACACATAGAGGCACAGGTAACACAGAGGCATAGGTAACACAGAGTTCACAAGCACACAAGGACGCAATAGCAAAAAACAGCATGAAGAACAGGATTAAGTAGAAACATTGAAGGAATCATGTAAAAAGAAACATAATCATAACACAGTATTGGAAATATACAGACATAATGGCAACATGCATGAATTAACATAATCGGAGACACAGAAGGCGGCTACTAATCATGGTTAGGTAAGAAAACGGAAATATTACGGTCAGTCAGTCAACCGGGACACGCAAATAGGAAAAGAATGACGAGTTAGAACAGTGGGAAAAAACGGATGTGGAATGAAAGACCAATCAATCATCACGAGGAAGAAGACGGAGAATAGTAGGGATGAAGCTTTGATCCATTGATCGCCTTAGGGAGAAGGGTACCAGTTAAGGTGGATAACAAAAAAGTCGCTGGTCCCACTTGTTCGACAATACGGTAGGGACCAAACCAGCGCAATTTAAACTTTCCTACAGTTCTATTAGATTTAGCATTATAAAAGAGCACCAATTGGTTTATCGTAAAAACCGGGGTTTTAAGGAAACGATCGAGGGTTTGTGCTTGTCTGAGCTGAACTTCCCGCAGCACCAGAAAACTCTCGAGGCGTTGCTCATCCAGAGACCATAAAGCATCCAATCGGAAAGGAAATGATTCTTCTGGTAGTAACTTCTGCTCGAATGCCACTCGCAGACTAGGAACCACTAGTTCCATAGGGGCAATCGCCTCCAAACCATATGCCAACTTGAAGGGAGTTGTTTCGGTCGCCACTTTATATGTTGTACGGTAAGCCCATAATACCGCAGGTAGGAATTGGTCCCATCTCTCCAGGCAATCCAATATTAGTTTCTTTAAAATGTTCAACAGAGATTTGTTTGTGCTCTCTGCGAGGCCGTTTGCTCGTGGATAGTAGGGGGAACTAAACTTATGCACAATCTGGAAGGTGTGAGTAAGCACTTGCATTAATGTGTTAGCAAAGTGCATACCTTGATCAGTCACAATCTCCAAGGGTAAACCATAGCATGGAAAAATATCTTTCATCAAACATTTAACGACCGCAACAGCTGTGGGTGACCGTAGAGCCCAAGCTTCGGCCCACCGAGTCGTGTAATCCGTGCATGTAAGAATATATCTATTACTGGTAAGTGTCGCAGGAGGTGTAATCGGTCTAACAAAATCCAAACCCCATTTCTGAAAGGGTTTGAGAGGCAAAACTGGTTGGAGTGGAAAGAAATGTCTCTGTAAAGGTTAACCTGAATGCTGACACACATTGCACTGTCGCACATATGTGGTCACATCATGGTACATAGTAGGCCACCATAAGCCACTCTACAGAATCTTCCAGTGGGTCGAGTCAACCACAAAATGACCTCCAGCTGGGGTAGAATGAGCCATTGTTATTACTGAAGTAGTTTCATGCGGCGGAAGACATCTTAGCAGCACCCTCGAGTAATCCTTATAATATAACTTCCCTACAATTAGCCGAAATCGTCAATTATACATGGCCATTTTTCGTCGAGCAGTAAGAGAGGTCGTACTAGGAGGACATCCACTAGTCAAGAAAAGCATCAAAGTGTCATAGTAAGAGGAGGGTACCGGAAATTCTTGCTGATCATCCTATACCATCTTCGTTGCATAGATAGCGGGTGTGGTATCATCAACTCCTTCCGAAAGTTCACCGGAATCTAACCGAGATAAAAAGTCAGCAAGCGCGTGTGTTGACCCTGGTCTATGTACTACTGAATAATCAAACTCTTGGAGCAACAATACCCATCTTGCTAACTGTCCTCCCAGATAATGTTGACGAACAAGGTACACCAAGGCTGCATGATCGACGTGGAAGGTGAAACTGTATCCCAATAAATAATGCCAAAATTTCTTCACCGAATACACTAATCCGAGACATTCACGTTCGGTGACTGAATAATTGCGCTCTGCAGGAGCTAATCTGCGACTCGCATAATACACTGGATGGAACCATTTCTCCATTTGCTACATCAGCACGCTGCCAATTGCAATGTCGGACGCATCCACAAAGACGTGAAATGGGAGTTCCCAATTTGGCGCTTGTAAAATAGGTGCCTGTGTTAACAATGATTTCAACCGATCAAAAGACAACTCACAGGCTTCAGTCCATTCAAACTGGCAAGGAGTACTAGTTATCAGTCGATTGAGGAGCGTGGCCAGATGAGCAAGCCACCGCAAATGTCACCCATGCCATCGGATTTGTCCCAAGAAGCGCATCACTTCTTTGGGTGGCTTGGGAGCAGATGCCTCCAGTACTGCCTTCACCTTATCTGGATCAACTTGGATCCCCTGTTTTGAGATAATGTGCCCTAGAAACTTTTCGCAAGACATAGAGAATATAGATTTATTTGGGTTTAAGCACAAACGGTATTCTCAACACTTTAAAAAACAGCACCGTAAATGATATTGATGCGTCGAAGTATCACTGGATAAGGAGAAGTCATCCAAGTAAACTCTCATGAATGTAGTTAGATAAGGAGAGAAAACTTCCTGCATAAGTAAACTCTCATGAATGTAGTTAGATAAGGAGAGAAAACTTCCTGCATAAGTAAACTCTCATGAATGTAGTTAGATAAGGAGAGAAAACTTCCTGCATACAGCGATGAAATGTACTTGGAGCATTTCGCAGACCAAACCACATCATTGTACACGCATAAATGCCCCAATTGGTTATAAATGTTTTCTTTGGAATGTCTTGCTCTGCCATTCGTACTTGGTTATAACCACTATATCCATCCAAAAAGGAGTACATCTCACGGCCTGCCACATCATCTAACATTGTGTCCAAAAATGGTAGAGGGAATGGATCAGGTAATCTAGCTGCATTTAATTTCCGGTAGTCCACACAAATTCGTAATTGCTTATTCTTCTTAGGGACTATGACAATGGGGGAAATCCACTCCGCATGCTTGATGGGGACAATAAACCCAACCTTCAGCAATCCATCCAATTCTGCTTTGACCTGAGGCGCATAGTGAGGATTCATTCTATAGCTTGGTTGTTTAATACGCCAAGCATCTAGTTTCAGCATAAGCTAGTGTTGATAGATGCGCGGATCCAACCCCTTCATATCACGATAACCCCAAGCAAATACATCAGAGAATTCACGTAGTAACCGCAGTAACTTATCTTGGAAGGTCTCTAATAGTCCCTCCTTGATCTTCACTGGCCGCGGATTGGCTTCATCACCTAAGTTGCAGGTAACCAATTGGTCTTCCGATACATAGAACTATCGGGGCATAGCAAAGTCATCAATTGGTTGTAGCAATTGTTGTAGCGTCGTATCATCCAAGGTCGGTGCTTCACTTGATTCTAGTTCATCGGTCAATGGTACTATCGTACAGGCCGTCAGACTCCAATTATCTGCAACCATTTGTAAGTCCACAGTTCCAAGCGCCATCAGATCCTTGTTGGCTTTAAGAAAAGCTTCCTCTTCATCATCTGAAAGACCATCCTGCATGTGTACAGGTTCTGCTACATATGTCCGTGCATGCAAGTCACAAGGCTTCATGTCGTCTAGTGGAACGACATATTTCCGTTGGTTATACTTAAAAATCAATTCATGCACTGACCAATCGTGAACTACCTTAGCTTGCTTTAACCATGATCATCCAAAGAGCAGGTTATAATCAAGGCTAGATTCTGGTAATTCCAGAACAACGAAGGTCATTTTAAATACAGCTCCTTGAAGAGTAATAGCAATGTCTCGCAACAATCCAACTGGATGAACTCGGGATTGATTAGCCATGCAGACAAAAAATTGGACAGGTTCGATCTGCATCCATCCCATCTGTTGACAAAGTGTAGTTGTTGCAATGTTTACTCCAGATCCTCCATCAATTAATACTTGGGTTATTTTATGATTCTTATACTATACCATAATCAATTAAGGTCACCGTATGGTCCACCATTGAATCCAGTTCGGGTTGGATTGTTGTTGTCGAAGGAGCACATGAGGGTCCTGGACTGACCTGTTGTTAGAACTGTTGACTGACATGAGGGTCCTTTTATCATACTCAGCCGCATCTTTACAGTACCTACAGATATGCCATATTTCATCGCAAAAGTGACATTTAGGTGGTGGAGGAGATGCACCTTCACCTGATGGACCTGCATTCCATCGAGTTTGTCCAAAGTTAGTTGATTGTGCTCCTCTATAAGTCTTGTATCCTTGGTAAAGATATTCCTCATTTGTGGTGGTACGTAGTGACTGGCCGGTTGCCCTTGTTCCTGAATGATAGCATTGACTGTCGCTCTGCTCTGTACTTTTGCATTATAAGGACAGCTCTCTGTAGTATGGTCCGTTGTATGGCAGATGGCGCAATACATTTGATTCAGAGCGCAGGTTGAGCTACTGTGTCCTGTATTTTTACATTTAGTACAGTAAATTTGTTTCAGAGGATCCTCATTTGAATGCTTGGATGCCTTCAACCACTCTAAATCTTCAGTAAATCCACCCACTTTATTTTCTAACTGTAAAGCCATGGCGATTACTGCATCCAAGGTCATTCCTCCCACACATCGTATAATCATGATCTGTTTCAGTTGGGGATTTAATCCGTTTATGAACCACTTAGTAATGACTTTGTCTGGTAAATTGGCATGTGCTGGTGGTAACTGTTGTAAATGAGTCCGAAATAGAGTGGCATAGTCTTGTACATTCTGGTGTGGCTTTTGCCTGTTATTCTACAGGTAATCAAAAATTTTTGATGGGTTTTTCTTTAATCGGAATCGTTGCAGAAATGCATCCTTCACGTCATCGTACTGTCGAAAATGATTCAAGTCATACTCGGTTAACCAGCGTGCAGCTTCATTAACCAAACTTGACTGGAACACAATGGCTTTATCAGCAGGGTATGTTGGGTAATTCAAAACTGCATAATTAATTTCAAATGTCCGCACATGCGCATCGGGATCAAGTATTTCTTGATGTTCCTGGGCCGCATGGTCACTTTGCCCACTTTTCGGTCCTAAGATGTCTCTAAACCAATTACTCAGCTCAAAATCTAACAGCCCCTTCTCAACTTTAGTGTCGAAATTGGCTAAACTTGCACCTAAAAATGGTGAATGTAGTAGATTCCTACCGAACAATAGCACACTATTACCGAAGATCACTGAATTGTCACCGGAGATCACCGAATTGTCATCGCATAATACCGAACTGTCACCGAAGATCACTGAATTGTCACCAAGGATCACCGAATCGTCACCGAAAAATGCTGAACTGTCATCGCATTGCGCCGAAGTACAACCAAAAATTAACATACTATCTTCATACTGTATCGGACTATCACCGGAACACACCGCATTATCTTCGCGAACTACCAAACTACTTCTGCACAGTACCGAACTGCCACTGGAATTCGGTTGTTCTTCACTTCTACCACTAGAGGGTGTTCCTAACAAACTCGGAACTACCCAAGGATGCTGATCACTTTGATATTTGGGATAAGATTCTCCGGAACGTGTTACCGGCATATATCAAAGGATTCTTCTTCGACCCTTAACCTTTTTCTTCAACTGGCTACTCCATTTCCCACAGACGACGCCAATGTTAAACTTGTATTTTAAATTGTTTATCAAATCTGGGTTCTTGGGATGGTTAGGGGTCTATAAAACAGAGGCCTTGTTTGTATTTTCCCAAATCTACAGATTCAGTTATATGCTACTACACCGACTTAGTGTTCAAAGTTAAACTATCTTTCAACTTATTTATCTGTTTTGCACATTACAACATCATTCACCGCAGTACGCATAAACACGCAACTTCGTCACTTTACCACGATATTAGATTAACTTAACACTTCATCAGAAAATTAACTAATTACTGACTTAATTAATAGAGTTACAGAATACTCAAAATATAGACAAGGCGACACGCTCCACTTCAGGCACTCACCCAGACCCACAGTCCGACGTCGACCACATTCTATTCATGCACGCTTCTTTTATTAATCGAAAAAGGTTACATCGTTTTGCGCTATGCCCTTTTGGTGTGCGTGCGACTTTTCAAAATTACATTACAGAATATATGAATTCCATTCCGATGGCTCACAACACACACACACACACACACACACACACATATATATATATATATATATATATATATATATATATATATATATATA
This sequence comes from Ceratopteris richardii, assembly GCA_020310875.1. Classification (NCBI taxonomy): domain Eukaryota; kingdom Viridiplantae; phylum Streptophyta; class Polypodiopsida; order Polypodiales; family Pteridaceae; genus Ceratopteris; species Ceratopteris richardii. The sequence goes on from CM035412.1 coordinate 161,009,491, forward strand.
TATATATATATATTTATATATATATATATATATATATATATATATATATATAATATATATATATATATATATATATATATATATATATATATATATATATATATATATATATATATATATATATATATATATATATATATGTGTGTGTGTGTGTGTGTGTGTGTGTGTGTGTGTATGTGTGTGTGTGTGTTGTTATAAAATGAGATATATATATTGTAATTTATATTATATATATATATATATATATATATATATATATATATATATATATATATATATATATATATATATATATATATATATATGCATGTGTGTGTATGTATGTGTATCTATATGTGTGTATGCATGTGTGTGTATGTATAAATGTGCATGTATGTGTATATGTGTGTAAATGTGCATGTATGATGCATATGTGTGTGTATGCGTGTATTTGTACCTCTAGTTGCACTCTTTTCTCTCTCCCTCATATACATACATACATACATACATAAACACACATACTCATATCCACATATATATACATAAAAGCAATGTGTACCGTGCATTATCACGACGATGAGCCATAAGTGTTTGCATCTCTTTTAAACACCACTTATGCGACCATCCTATCCCAAACTCTATCTCAAGTGAACTAAGTACGTATTTTTTATCCCTCTCATCATGCTCACTACAAAAATTAAAAAAAAATCATGGAAATAAAACATAAGATCTTTATTTCAATTTATATGTAAAATTTATACTTAGTTCCACTTTAAGTGGACAAGGTGCAGGTAAGAGTTGCATAATGCTCGCATTCTTCTCTCGAACTCCAATCCATTCCCTATATACACTATATTCCCCTCTGGCTTATATCGCACTCTAGACCTAAGGTGCCTATGCATGTCCTCATAGGCAAGTGTGCTATGCTCTCATGATCTGGAGGTGGTATAGGTGTCCTGAAAATAGATAGATGAAAATAAATAAAAATGTGTGTTATAATATCATTAAAAAAAATTGTGGAAAAAGAAACATACCTATGATCAGATAGCTGTCTTCCTGCATTTGGAGCCGCAGAAGGGTCCTCCTCTGATCGTTGGGTAAGCATCAGAATTGTAAAATCTAACTCATCATCAGGCATCTCTGAGTACTCATGCATGATGATCCCTAAAGTATCAGGCGGAACTCTTTCTCTCATAAGACTTTTTATGAGAGTGAGTTTCACTTTTCTCTCTCTACTAGAATCCATAGTACTTGTACATATAAAAGAAAATGGGTTAGAAATCAATATATGTATGTGTACATATGTATGTGTGCATATGTGTATGTAGGTGTATATGTGAGTGTGTGCATGCATGTAAGCATGTATGTATGCATATGCATGTGCATTATGTATGCAAATGTATGCATGTGTTTGTATGCATGTATGTATGTATGTATGCATATGCATATGCATTATATATGCATATGTATGCATGTATGTGTATGTGTGTGTATCTGTCTCTATATGTGTGTATACATATGTGTGTGTATGTCTCTATGTGTGTCTCTATGCATATATGTGTGTGTATGTGTCCATGTGTGTGTATGTGTGTCTATGTCTATGTGTGTGTGTGTGTGTCTATGTGTGTGTCTATGTGTGTATATATGTGTGTATCTGTACATATGTGTCTATATGCATGTGTATGTATGTGTGTGGATGTGTGTATGTGTGTGTGTAAGTGTGTATGTTGTTAGGCTGCCGGATTGGAATATGTAATTTTATTTTTCATACTCGCACGCACTGAAAAGGCATAGCGAACAGATGTAACTTTCTATTGATTAATGAAAAGGCAAGTGCGGCATTCAGGAGAGATGGGGGATCGCCAGACTGTCTGTCTGGGCGACTGTGTTGGAGTGCTGTGTTGCAGAGTTGCAGAAATCTCAAGTATTGTATTCTATTTATTGAGTTACAGTAATTAATCGTTAAACATAGTAACGCTACGATAATATTAATAAGTCTGTGCGAATTCGTAGTTGTTAATTCGCGTGATAAGCGTACCGCATAGTGATAATCATTGAATTGGAAGATAGTTAACTACTTAGTTGAATGCTGAATTGGGAAAATTAAACAAAGGGCCTCTGCACTGTCAGACCCCTATCCATTCCCAAGAACCCAGAAACGAGATTAAAAGTGGCTTGCGAAAGCGCTTTTAACACTGGTGCCGTCTGTGGGAAGATGGAAACAGATTTGGAATAACCAATAAGGGCAGAGCAGTACTCAAGATGAGCAATGGAGAATAGTAACCGCCACTTGAAGAAGTGATATATGCCGGTTACTCATTCCGGTGAGTCCTATCCGAAGTATAGAAGTGACCAACATCCGTGGACAATTCCTAGTGTATTAGGAACACCCCTCGATAGCAGAAGTGAAGGACAAGCAAGTACAAAAGAAGACAGTGCACAGCAAGAAACAGGTACACATTCCGGTGCAATTCCGGTGTGTTCCGATGATACTTCCTTACGTTTAGAAGACAATTCACCAGTGATCGGGTGTACATCGACCCAGTGTGGAGATAGGCCAGTACCTATTAGTGATCATTTGTGGCTTTTCGGTGAGCATTCGGGTCTCTCCGGTGGAAGTTCATTGCTTTTCGGTGCACATCTGGTGCTTTACGGTGAAGGATCCACGCTCTTTGGTGCGGGATCCACATTTCTTAGTAAAGGATCCACGTTTTTCGGTGAAGGCTCCATGCTCTTGGGTAAGGGATCCACATTTTTTGGTGAAGAATCAATGCTTTTCGGTGAAACCTCAGCGTCATCTGGTGGCACTATGATTGAATTGGGTGCTAGTTCGGGTATATCCGACGAGCATTCAGTAGCAGAAAGTGTTCAACCACAAGGGATAGTACTTCCGCAGATAGGAACCATGAGTACTTCTGGCCAACAACAACAGTAGCAACAACAACAACAACAACAACAACAGTAGCAACAACAACAGCAGCCACAGCCACCTCGACCGGTCCCAACCGCAATGACTTATATGAAATTCGGTGGATTTCTAGGGGATGATCCCGATGCACATGTTCGCACATTCGAAATCATTTATGCAGTGTTGAATCACCCACCAGATCCGACGTATAAGGCCATCGTGTTTCAGGCCACGATGGTTAATGAAGCAGCAAGGTGGTTGACAGAATATGATATTAATCATTTCGGTAATTATGACGATGTGAGGGATGGGTTCCTGCAGAGATTCGTTTGAAGAAGAACACTGCAAAAATTTTTGACTATTTGCAGAACAATCGGCAGAAACCACACCAGAGTGTCCAGGAGTATGCAACACTGTTCATAACTCACTGAAGGCAGCTGCCACCGGCGCATGCCAACCTGCCAGATGATGTCATAACACAATGGTTTATCAACGGCTTGAATCCGTAGTTAAAACAAATCATGATCATTCGTTGTGTGGGCGGAATGACATTGGATGTTGTCATTGCAATGGCCTTACAATTGGAGCACAAAGTTGGAGGGTTTACAGAGGATCTGGAATGGTGGAAAGCAAGTAAGAACGTGGCCGAGGATCCGTCCAAACAAGTGTATTGTACTAAGTGTAAGAATCCCGGTCACACCAGTTCCACATGTGCTCTCAACCAAATGTATTGTGCCATTTGTAACATGGCAGGTCACTCAACAGAAACTTGTGCATACAATGCAAAGGTGCAGGGTAGAACGGCAGTAAACACCATAATACAGGAGCAGGGCCAGCCAGCCACCCATTATGTACCACCACAGTTGCGAACCAACCAGCAGCAAGGAAATATAGGAACTATCGGGGTAAGCACAATAACAATTTCAATCAAAATCGATGGCATGCGGGTACATCGGCTGAAGGTACCTCTCTCCCACCTCCTCGTTGTCATTTTTGTGGCGAGGTGGGGCATATTCATAGATTTTGTAAAGAAGCCGCAGAGTATGACAAAAGAAAAAAGGAAAGACAAAATCCGATGACAAATATGGTTTATATTTCCCCGGTTGATTCACAAGCAGCCGTAGTACAGACAAGATCGGGTAAACAGTTGCAACAAGCCGCTGAAGTGTTCGAGCCCGGAATTCGTGAGCAACAGCGGATTTTTACAGAGGCTAGTCAATGGACAACTAAGGAGCCGACAGTATTCCCTGATCCAGTTCCAGAAACTCAGGTTCCTCTGCCAAATACAAGATCGAATGCATAGAATTCCGCCCCAGCAACATCAGAATCACAACTAGAGTCGGTGATGAACACAGTACAAACAGACCAGGTATGGGACGTGATATCTAAAGCTTCAATCACACTCCCTCTGGGCCAGTTGCTCGCCCTAGTTCCTAGTGTAAGACAGCAATTCCAATAGCAGGTCAGCCCCAAACCTTCATGTACTCCAGCAACTACGACCATACTGTTGGTGCATTTTACCCAAGCCTACATGCTTGATATATTTGATATCATCCTCATTTGTAAGTCACATGAGTAGTCATGTGAACACCTCTTGTAAAAGAGTTCATTTTTATCTCTTGTAATTGAAAAAAGAAAAAGGAAAAGGATGGCTTACCTCATGCATGATGTAAAAGCAATTTCGTGGCTCTAACTACCAAAACCCACGAATTTTTTAGCTGAGGGAATATCTCCTAACTTTGGGGATCACTTTTAGGTGGAGCCATTCGAATTCGAATTCAAAACTCCCTCCAAGAATAGCTATAAAAGGAGCAAGAAGGAAGAGGCGATTAGCAAGCCTTGTACGTGACCACTTCATGTCATTTTGTAGAGATTGAAGAGCTTACTCCATAGCTCTATCATTCTACTCCCATTGTGCAAAGATTCATTGCCAATGTGGTTGTAATCATATATGAATTTATACATTTATCATCATTCACTTCTCTGTTTTGTTCTCTGCTATACTCACTCAGAGCAGTACCTTCAGAAGGTCATATCTCGAGTTCTACTGATCCTTTTTCAGTGATTTAACGTGCGTTGGATAGCTCTTACTGTCTAGTTTTTTATATCACTTTTCAAAGTCATTGGATTTACAGTTTTGGAGATATCTGCATTTTACTGCTCACTGGTCTATCTCTGCAGAGCCCCGAGAATGGTGGGCATGTTCCAGAAATTGATGAAACTTGTTCTCAGTGCTTAGTCCATCATTTGAAGTGTTTTAACTTGGATTGGGAAGCTTGCTAAGTCTATTTGCTATGCCCAAAAGGAATTTTTCTAATTCCTACCAGGTTGAGAGCACTGTTCATTTTTTCTAGCAGGTGTATGTCCAAAAATAGCAAGTTTTGGGAGCTAGTCATTTCGCAACTAGTTTGTCTTGACTTAAACTTTTGGGATACATGTTCCAAAGTACTTGGCTGATATTTTGGTGGATTTAGGAAGCTTAAAGGGTCTACTAATCTTTTGTGCAAAAGGTATATACCAGTTTCTGTTCGCCAGTTCAAGCGTCTCAAAGTCTGCTACAGGTCTAGCAGAACTCGTCTGGGCAGTTCCGTTCAACTTTTTGAGATACAGTCAATTTTCTGCATCAAGGTATTTTAGTCACCGGCCATGGCTGAAAGCAGTGATGTATTCCGTATGTTGGTTGTTGAGGATAAGCTGAATGGTACCAACTACCCATTATGGGCTTATATGATGCGACATGTACTAGTTGCAAAAGGACTGTGGAACATTGTGCAGGGTGTTGAAAGACGTCCTGTTACACCTGCGATTACAGGTACTACAAATACAGGTGTTGGAGGTGCTGGAGCTGATGAAGATGGTGTCGAAGATGATATTCCACAGATTCCTATTCGTGTTGTTGTTTCTGTTGCACCTACTGCAGAGCAGATTCGTTGGGATGGCAGAGATGCCCAGGCACATGCATTGATAGCTTTGTCTGTCAAACGTGCCATTATTCCTCACATTCGCTCTTGCAGAACAGCAAAGGATGCTTGGGATACACTTACCACTTTGTACCAGGCTAGGAATGAGGCTCGTGTTGCTTACCTCCGAAAACAGTTGGAGAGTGAGAACATGAATGAAGGTGATTCTATGGACAGTTTTCTTACAAAGATCAAAGACCTGAAGGAACAATTGATTTCTGCTGATGAGGTTATACCAGATAGCTCACTTGTGCAGACCGTTCTGAATGGTCTTCCTGATTCATATCAGAGTTTTGCCTCTACTCTTTGGTTGATGATGAAAGGCAATCCGAATGCCTTGTCATTTGAGGAATTAGTCTCTGTTCTGTTGCAGGAAGATCAGTCCAGGCAGAACAGGTCCATTTTGCATGTTGCAGATCAAGCTTTCCTGGCTAGTCAGAAGGGCAAAGGAAAATGGAGCTCTTCTACTAGTAAGCGGAAATCTGCAAATGCTGCACAATCGAAGAACCAGGATAAAGATGAGAAGGAATCAGAAAAGCAGAAATTGTTATGCAAGTACTGTAAAGGAAATGATCATATTATAAAGAACTGTCCAAAACTCGCTGCTAAAGAGGCAAAGAAGAAAGAGGCTAGAATGGTTGTTGCAGAGGCCTCTACACCAAAAACAGAGTCTGCAAATCTTGTGCAGGAAGAAGAATGGGCGTTTACTACTGTCTGCAGTTTTGACCCATCTTCTCATGATCAGTGCATGTCTGCAGTAGACTCAGATGTTTGGTACTTTGACAGTGGGGCGACCAAACATATTACCTCGCAGCGCAGTTTCTTCTCTTCACTCGAGCCTGCCCCTACAGGGAATACTGTCACATGCGCCAATAACTCCTTTTATCTTGTTATGGGAGTTGGTAAGATCATTCTGACTACTGCTGATGGTAGTTCTTTCACTTCGTCAGATGCTTTATTTGTGCCAGGGATAAAAAAGAACTTGTTATCAGTTTCTGCATTAGCCAAGATTGGCTTGGTTGTGAAATTCGTTGATGACAGGTGTACAGTCCATGATCTCTCAAATGGTGATGTGATTATTGCTTCTGGCATCTTATGTCGTGGGCTGTATAAGCTCATAGACTATGAAAGATCTGTGAATGATTCGGCATGTGTACTTCATGATTCTCAGGCTATGTCAGATGCAAAGCTTTGGCATGCATGCTTTGGTCATCTGAATTTTGCTAGTTTGCTACGCCTGCAGAAATCTGAAATGGTGTCCTCTTTGCCCAAACTTGAGGCTCCTGGAAAACATGTTTGTGAAGGCTGTATTTTGGGCAAAATGCAGCGTTCTTCCTTTCCAAAAGATGGTTCAGTTCGGGCTACGCAGAAATTGTAGCTTGTACATAGTGATGTATGTGGTCCTATGCACACACCCTCTTTTGGAAATTACCTTTACTTCGTGACTTTCATTGATGATTTTTCCAGGCATGCATGGGTATATCCACTCAAAGCAAAGTCCGAAGTGTTCATGTGCTTCAAACAGTTTTTGGTTTTGGCTGAAAATCTGTCAGCATGTAAAATGGGCACCCTCCGTTCTGATCGAGGGGGGGAATATATGTCTTCAGATTTTAATGCATTTCTGGCTGAACGTGGGATAAAACACCAATGTACAGTGCCGTATACACCTCAACAGAATGGAGTTGTTGAATGAAAGAACAGGTCACTCATGGAAATGGCGAGGTGCATGGTCAAAAGTCAGGCTTTACCACATAGTTTCTGGCTTGAGGCTGTCATGTGTGCAGCATATGTACTGAACAGGTGTCCCACTAAAGCGTTGCAGTCTATCACTCCATATGAGGCTTGGCATGACCGCAAGCCATCTGTTGCTCATCTGCATGTTTTTGGTTGTTTGGCATATGCATTAGTGCCTGAGCACATCGCAGAAAATTGGATGATAAGGCAGTAAAATGTATTTTTGTTGGGTACAGTTCTGAAAGTAAAGGCTATCGTCTGTATCATCCACAGACTAAACGCATTCTGGTTAGCCGTGATGTTGTCTTTGTGGAAGATGCTATTCAGCCATTGCTTTCATGTACTAAGGAGACATCTGTTAGCTCCAAAGACATGTATGATACTTTGATGCCTCTCTTTATAGGTGGACAGGCTAGTGCTGGTCCTAATGAGGCAACTTCTCAGCCTTTGCAGGTTTCATATGATGATGCAGATCATTCCATTTCTGATGCAGATTTACATGATTCACTTGTTGATGAGAGAGTTGATATTGAGCAGGCAAAAACTATGCCAAAATGGCTGGTGCAGACTTTGCGTGACAGCAAATTAGATGCACCTTTGTCATATCGTACTCGTTCAGGCTCTCATAGTGCCTCCTTTGCATCAGATTGCTATGCTATGGCTACATCTAGTCTCTGTGATGAGAATGAGCCTGTTTCTTTTGATGAAGCACAAAATTCAGAAAATTGGATGGCTGCTATGCAATCTGAATATGATGCTATAATGAAGAATGGTACATGGTCTTTATGTGACTTGCCTCCTGGCAAGAAGGCCATTGGCACTAAGTGGGTATACAAGCTGAAGCGTAAACCTGATGGTACAGTTGACAGGTATAAGGCTAGGCTTGTTGCAAAGGGTTATGCGCAGGAAAGAGGCATTCATTTTGATGAGACCTTTGCACCTACATGCCGTATGACTACTGTTCGGAGCATTTGTGCACTTGCAGCCCATCATGGTTGGAATGTACATCAGTTGGACATTAAAACAGCATTTCTGAATGGTGACTTGCATGAAGAAGTGTATGTTTTTCAGCCCCGTGGCTTTGTGCAGAAAGGGCATGAAAACCAGGTTTGCAGGTTAAAGAAGGCATTATATGGTTTAAAGCAAGCACCGCGTGCTTGGTATGAGAAGATACATGCCTATCTGAAATTCATCTCTCTTATAGATAATGTCCCTAATTCTCTAGTTCTTTAGAGCTACATCTATTGGCAGGGGTCAAAACCTAGTGAGATACACGAAGGAGGCACCACAAAAAAGTGTCACCAAAATCAATCAAACCTCGACATCAATGAGTGCAAAGGAAAGCACAAACACAAGGTGTAAAAAAGCCTCAACAACCCATGTTCAAATAGGTTCCCAAATCCTACATATATTCATTAGGAGGCTTCAAGTATATATGAACCCCCAAGAAGACTTCATTTCCCATACATCCAAAGTCTCAAATTCATGAACGAGAAGGTGCTAATTACTTTCAGAGGCCTAAAACAAAGACAACTTGATCCTCTAGGCCACATGTTTCCAAAGTTCAACCAAGACACATACCACACTTGAAAAACGGCTCCAACATCGAATCAAACTCCAAAGTGGCAACCCAAGGCCAAATAAACTTTCTAACAACAACACGTTGAGTCACACATAGTGACTTGATAGATATGGGTGGCTAAGCCACATTCATCCTCTCAATAATACTATCAATACCCAACTCTCTAGAATCTGTATTGAGACATGATTTTATATCATCTTTGGAGAAGCTACAATAGAGCAAGACGAACCTCCTTGTGCAAGATCCATGTTTTCATTGCACACCCTTGTCTTTTGCGCAAAATTTTTTATCATTTGCACTAGTATGCATCTATTTGGGGGCACATTGCATGGCTTTGCATTATACACCATGGTGATATCCTATGCACGAGAGTGATACATTGTATAATGAGGTTAGAATCACTTGTATAATTTGATTTTTTTTATTAAGGTTTTTTTTCAAGTGATTGGTAATCAAATTTTTCACATGCAAGCATTCAAGGGTCCAAGAACAAGAAATTCATGAAGTCAGTTTGGATTAGCTATGAATAAATGGAATTAGGCCCTTGATCTAAACACCTTAGTCAAACTCAAATACAACATGAATGTCCTAGTCAAATAAGGCACACAATTAGTAGGGTGCCTATGCATTGAAGAAAAGGGAAATACATTGCTTTCCATGGATTAATTGATTCAAAAGGTTTATGGCCTATCAATGTTTCATTCTTTAAGAAATTAGGTAGTCCTCTTCAATGTGTATCTGGTGTGATGTGAGAGTTTTTCATGTCCATTTTCTAGATCACCAAAACATCAACACAATTCATGGTATAATTTGAGAATACCCAACTAGCACAATTGTAGTGCTACATATTGTCACTATGTCAAGCGATGATGTTCAAGATTTAACTATCATTCTCTCGAAGTTAAAAATCTAAACATAATCAATGGAGCCATCATCATTAGACACTAGTCCACACTAGACATCCTCAAGTGAAATCCTTCTAATTCTTCAAATAGGATGCTTCTTCAATAGTTAGCCTTGGAGCACCCACTCCAAAACCCATTTCTTTTTTGCACCATTTCTTTTCATTTGCATTTCAGAGTATCATGCATTAGGCCACTCTACAAGGCCATGCACATTCACTTTTTCTTTTGTTTTTCCCATACACTACACTAAGTAGTACGCCTATATTATTGTCTAGAAAATAAGAAATATCACTTGCAATGTCTATAAAATCTTGTTTTGTAAGAACTTGGCAATCCCAATGTGCTTCTATTAGATATAATAAATAATCCACCCTCAAGTGACCATAAATAATCCATGGTGACCTAAGTTGTAAGGACCCATTAGGAGAATCCATTGTAAGAGCCCGAACATTTGTGGAACCCTAACTTTCAAGTTAGATGAGGTCTATGTGTCACCATTGATGGTAATATGTGATCTTTTTAAGCCTAGCCATTAGGTTAGGTAGGCCATAAACTTATGGACCATTGGGTTTCCATTCAAGGCAAAAATAAAGGCCTTGTGGGGCCGCACAGTTTCCCCATGGAACCTTAATGGGGGTGTGCAAAGGGGGGCTTTCCCCTTCTATCAAGATGATAGGCTTTTGGTCGTGGAGATATTATAGGATTATATATTTTTTTGACTATTTTTTCTCTCCTAACTACATTTATCTATACCAACTCCCCTTGTAAAAGCTATACAAGCATGACCCATGTGTAGCTCTACAAAGCATTGTGCACTACTAAGCCCTTCATCTAGAGTTTTTCTCAATCACCATCTAAGCTCCACACTGGGAATGCATGGGTGGACAACACCATCTTTGTAGATGCATAGTTCTTGGAAATTTGAGAATTTAAGTTCTCTATCTCTCAGTCTATGTCTCTCTTTGTTTGTATTTTTTTCTCGAATCTATCTATTGGCCTGTGCTATTGTTTCTTATGGATTCAATGTCATACTTCTCAATGAAAAATAGACTTGCCAATCGTCTATTGGGGACAAAAAAACTCTAGGAGGAGAGATTTTGGGAGGTGGAAACTCACTAGCTAATTTTGATGGCTAAACAAGAGAGAGAAGATGGTTGAGCTTATGAGGAATTGAAGCTATGGAGTATGAGGATATGCCAATGACAAACAAGGAATTAATTGTAGCTTTAAATTTTATGAAAATATTCCTAAATTTGGCCATTTACATATATAAATTCATCCTTCACAAGTATATCCATAATCCATTATTTTTTAAATAATCCACTTTTGTGCGAGTCAAAAAATCCTTGAGTTTGTGATGTGATTTTCTAACCACTATCTTCTCATAGGATTTTTTTTGCACTCAAGCTGGATACCAAATGAGGGAGACTAATTTGCATGCCTCTGTTAATCTATCAGATTTGGGGCATTTGCATCTTTACTTGAGCATTGAGATTATGCAAGTTGATGGGGGAATAGCCTTGTGCCAAACAAAATACATTGAGACATTATTGTAGCATTTTGGAATTGACGATTGCAAAAATATTGCCACTCCTATGGAGATATGTTTAGGGTTGAGTTTTCATGATGTTGGAGATGCATTTGATGTTGTTCTCTATCAACAAGTTGTTGGATGCTTGATTTACTTATGCATAACTCGGCTTCATATTCAATTTGTCATCTCACAGATGAGTAGGTATATGCATTTCCCAGGTATCAAGCATTGGAAAACAAGCATATCTTTCACTCCTTGAGTGGTGCTCGACTACTTGGATTATTTTATCCAAAGGGGGAATCATTATTGCCATATTTACATGCTTTTTTTGACTCGGATTAGGTCAGTTGTTGTGAGACTCCCATGTCCATTAGTGGTTTTCGCTCCATGCTTGGTAGCTCATGCATAACTTGGTTGAGCAAGAAGCAGCCTACTATGACCAATTCTAGTTGTCCGGCCATGTATAGGGAAGCTTTCACAACAACTATTGAATGTGTGTGGCTCAGACACATTTTTGTTGATTTAGTTGTTGGTTAGTCTTGTGCCACCACCATCTTTACTAGTAGTTAGAGTGCATTGGAAGTTGCAAGGAACCATGTGTTCCATGCTCACACAAAGCACATTGAGGTGCACTATCATTATGTCAAGGAGAGACTTAATATTGAAAAGATGAGTTTGGCTTAGGTGCCCACATAGGATAATGTTATAAACATTTTCACAAAGGCTCTACCTAGAAATAATTTTGAAACTTTTCGCAAAGCTTTGGGCTTACTTCATTTTGTGGATTGATCTCTTTCAACATTGCTTGGAACTTATTTTTACATGCATGTCAGCTCCTTATTCACTTCATCACTTGCAAGGGAGGATTTCTTGATATATTTTGGTAGTGATGTGTGTGAACATGCTTAGGATCACTGGGGTAATTCTTTTCCCTCTTTAGGAGGTTTTTTTCCCATAGCTTTTATATATGCCTATAACGCTAATGAGACACTCATCTTTGTACATTGACTTGGTAATACATTCAGAATTTTTTTGTTCTCAAGACTTCTTCTTCTTCTTCCTTGTGTTTCTTGTGTGCTTCTACAAACCTAAAACTCCAACAATGCTTATAAATGTCATTGCACAAGTAATGAAGCCCATGTGATTACCAAACAATGGTCTTGATAGAGCACTAGAAACATCACTATGAACAATTTATAATTTACAATCAGCTTTCATTGTACCATCTTTCGAAAAGGAAGGCCGCTTAATTATACCCAAGATATAACTTTCATAAACATTTTTATAAGGTGCCTCTAGTTCAAGTGAAGGGAAACTACATCAAGTTTCCCCATCCATAATAAACTTGTAAAATTTTAATGGCCGAAACATGCATGCAAAATATTTGCATTTATTTTTTTTTTTATCTTGAATTGCACATGTTGACTCATACATTGACTTCTCATAATATTTTATCACATACAACCTATGAGATAACATATTAAAATCAATAAATTTATCACCATCTTAACATCTTTGTTTTGCACTTTTTTGTCAATATATTTTACTTTCAAGTTAATCTTGATTCATGTTGATATTTCTAATAAGTTCTCACATAAGCATCTAAATATTATGAAGCTACTTCCATTTAGAACAATACGAATAATATTCCCAACTTTTGTAGCTAGGTAAATAAAAATATATACGCATGTAACAATATTCCTACTAGGGACAAATGAAGAAGCTATGTTCTAGGGCTATATGCTTGATTGCACCACTATCAAAGTACCAAACACTTGAAGTCACTATAGACATACAATGATCATGAGAGGGTTCATATCTACAATAGGTGGTCAAAGCATATTATTCATCCTATACATGGTTAGTATACTCCATCTTAGAAGCATAGGTATTTGCAACAGTAATTAAAATATCTTTCTTCTTTGCCTCTTTAGCGTTCAATTTAGGGTAGCTCTTGATGGCATGATCATCAACCTTATCACACTTGCAAAAATATTTTTTCATTTTTTATTTATTTTCATCTTTTTCTTCATTCTTTGATTGTGAAAAATGGCTCCTTTAAAACTTAGAGAAACATCCTAATTTTCCTTGAAATTCTATTCACAAATAAAGTATTGATCTACAACGTGCATAATGGATATGTTCTACCCACATTGATCTATTGCAATAACATAAAGAATTGTTCCTTAAATGATAAGGCATGGGATTTCCTTTTATCTTGAAGCAAAGAGTACACGCAAAGCTCTAATAAGAATAAAGTAGCATATTAAGAATACTCGAAAATTCATTTGTAACAAATGATTTCTCTTTCATGTCCTTACATTTTTCAAAATGCTTAGTCTCCAATTCATTTTGAACATAAGAAACACAAGCCTCATTTCTTGTCTCATAAAATGTAGCAACAGCATCCAATGAGTCCTTAATAATTTTACATGAGCAAATGTAAACGACAATGGTATACTTGAAAATCAAAGAATCAACGTAGGTTCATGTGCATCTATTTTGTAATAGGAACACAATAACAAACATATTCGCTTCAAATATATTTGGGAAATCCATGTTAGAGGAACAAATAATTTTGAAGGAACCAATTATAAGTTTTTTTAGCTCTAAATAGTTGATAGAAAAATAAGTATCAAAATATGTTGAAAGTAGGGCATTTCTTTGAGATTTGAAATATAGAAATAAGGTTTTCAAGACTAACCCTTAATAAATATGATCCCTTATCCTTTGTAAATGTTTTGCTCTCAAAGTTCTATGGATCAAAATCATATTATTTGATGTGACTTTGACACTACATGGTCTTGAGTGAAATTATATTAATTAAATATGATTTTCAACCGAGAATTATATAAACCAATGTTCTAGATAAAGGGTTCATTAAATATGCATTTAACTTGACATATCCCTTCTCCAATAAGCTTAATTGGGGAATTCAAAAAAAAAGGGTGCACAAATATGACACTTGAAGTACAGTAACCAGATTCTATGCAATCTCCTCCTCTTATATATTACCATGGGCACAAAAGAAACCATCTTGAACATAATAATTCATGTGAATTCTTATATCTCATAATTGGTTGAGAATTTCAAGAAACTAATGTTACTATCACATCGTTAATGTGTGAAAACCCTAAGATCGATTGTCTACTTGCTTGATTCTAATATACATAGGTTCTATTTTGTATTTCTGACATCATGAGTTCATATCACCCTTCAACACCTATATGAGATCTTTGCCACATATATCCTCATTCTTTCCAATGTCAGTCTTGGGAGCTCAAGGAGTTGCAATCTCCAACTAAGTACTTTCTAAGATCAAGTTCCAGTTCTTGTCTTGTTCCTTATTCTAGTCATGTCTAGTCTAGTCTTTGGACATCTAGTATTATCCTCTTGTAATCTTGTAGTTTAAGATCTTGTCAAGTTATTTCTTGTATCTAGTTCACCTACTCAAGGTAGTTCTTGTAATTCAAATATCTTGTTTCATACCTATAGTCTTGGTTTGTGGTATCTCTTGTATCCTATCTTGTCCAATTATCAATGCCTATCAATACTGAGTTGTGGGAATTTTTATAATAGTTATATATTCTTGTATTATTCCCCCTATATGGGTAAATTTTTAGTTAGAAGTATAGTCCCTAAATCTTACCTAGTTTAGTCAAGGAACATAATCTAGTGCTCCCCTGATATTTTGATAAGACTAGCATCTAACCAAGATCAGGCAGCATGGAGAACATAGTGGAATAGATTGTGGCATCACTTCAGAATCTCCAGCAACAAGTCCAGGACCTAACCCATTGTCATACATAAGTTGAGATGGGACATCCTTGCATCCAATTTCAATAATCCAAGAGTTGCAAGAACTAATTGGGAACCTTCAAATAAATCAAGGGAGCAAAAAAGCAAATTCTTATCCTATTTCATGTTTCACAAAGGATCCTAAGATCTATATGCCAAAAAAAATTGATGGTGATCGAGCAAAGTTTCAAGGATTCTTGCAAAAAGTAAAATTATATACCTTCATGCAACATTATAGATAACCAAATGATGGAGCTATTAGTTTTATTGGAACCTTGCTTTCTGGTCAAGCATTTTCATGGTTTACACCAATTTTACAAAAGAGCATGAAGGTTCTTCATGACTATGAGGGGTTTCTGCAAGAGTTCACTGCCATGTTTAGAGATGCAGACACTAGTAGTGACAAAAACAAAACTTCAAAATCTATGTCAACGTAACTGCCTTGCCTCTACTTATGCATCATAATTTAGGTAGTGGATTTGTGATCTTACTTGGCATGAGGAATATTTCACAAGCAAATTTAGATGGGGTTTGAGAGACAATGTGAAGGACCTCACGATGCTAGAGGTCAAGACATTAAATGAATACATCACTCAAGCCATTCAATGTGATAACTCTCTTTTAGAAATAAAACTATGAAAACCAAATAGAGGAAAGACCTCGCCAATGGAAGCACTTCAATCATGCTCCTAAGGAAGAGTCTATGCTCAAACTTATGAAAATAGACCTAACAAGGTTCCAATCCCTAACCCCATAAGAGAAATAAAGAAGAAGAGATAACAAATTATGCCTCTATTGTGGGAACTCTAGTCATATTGCAGTTAATTATCCCAACAAGAGAACAAACTCCAAAGTTGCAACCATCCTTGAAGAGCATGGCAATGAGTTAGTCATATTGTAAAGGATACCATGCAACGAGACCATGATATAAGAAAGGTTTTCATAATTCCAGCAACACCCATAGAAACATGCCTTGCTCTTGTCAAGTTGATCATGCCTTGCAAGACCCTTTCCCTTACAGCTTTAGTCGATTCCAGAGCCTCCTCATGTTTTATAGGATTTCCGTAATTTAGAAGAACAACTAGTAATAAATGAAGTAGTAGATGGATGACCTCTAGCATATAGGAATACCACCAAGGAAATGGCACCATTGAGAATAGACCTTGGTGATCATGATTCTCACATGTTTCAATGTATATATCAAGTTTGATAAATCCTATGATCATTGGAATGTCCTGGATAAAGAAACATAATCCAAACATTGATTGTCAATGGAATAACATCACTCGTTGAGATATCCAAAGGAGCCCAACATATATAGGATCCAAAGCCATCATACATGTAGTATGAAAGGAACCCACATATATGAACTATGCCATACTATCTCAAGATTCCAAGAGAGATGATCTAGTGAAGCTGCATACCCAGTACCAAGATTTTCAGGATGCTTTTTAAAAGAAGAATATAAACATCCTCCTAAAGCATAGACCTTATTACTGTGTCATAGAACTTCAAGAGGGAGAACAACCATCCATCCAAACAAATCTATAGTCTATTCCTAGAGGAACTTACAAAATTACACAAGAACATTGATGAGAATCTAGCCAAAGCATTTATCAAATACTTAAAGTCCCCTGAATGATACCCTATTCTATTTGTAAAGAAGAAACATAAGACCCTTTGAATGTTTGTAGACTATCATGGACTAAATAAATTCACTATAAAAAATAGATATCCTCTACCACTTATATTAGAGATTTTAGAACAACTTGGAAAAGTAAAGTTCTTCACGAAGATTGACCTTTGAGGATCGTAATATCTTATAAGGATCAACGAATGAGACGAATGGAAGACAGCATTTCAAACAAGATATGGGCATTCTGAATATGAAGTTATGTCACTCGATCTCACAAATGCTCTAGCCATCTTTTAGCATATGATGGATTATATCTTTCGAGAATATTTAAATGATTTTGTGATAATATAACTAGATGATATCATGATAATTTTTTGAAGATTTAGAGGAGCACGAATGCCATGTAAAGATAGTTCTGGAGAAACTAAGAAAAAAAGGGTTGTGTGCAAAATTGGCAAAGTGTTGTTTGCATTAGATAGAAGTGGATTTTTTAGTGTACATTGTCTCAAAGATGGAATCTTCATGGAGCCCCAGGAAGACTGAGACAATATTTGATTGGTAACAATGTCATATGTTTGAGATGCACAATGTTTCTATGCTTTCCCAATTTTTATGAGAAATTTATCAAACATCACTCTAAGATAGTGAACATTTTGCCAAACTTACAAGAAATACAAAGTTCTCATGGAATGAAGAAGTAGAAAGAACCTTTCAAATCTAGAAATTAGAATTCAATAATTCTTTGGTTCTAGTTCATCTTGATCCTGCCAAGCCTTTTTTCCTAGAGACAGATGCATCCAACTTTACCTTGGGGGCCATTCTATCCCAACATGGGGATGATGGATACCCAAGTCTTGTTATATGCTATTCAAGGAAGTTTTCCCCTATAAAGTTAAATTATGAAAACCATGATAAAGAACTTCTTGCCATAAGGGATGTGTTTCATACATGATGTCACCATCAAGAAGGAGCAGCCCATAAAGTTATTGTGTACAAAGATCATAGGAATTTAGAGTATTTTATATGAATTCTCAACAGAAGATAGTTTCAATGGAGTAACTTTCTATCCAAATTTTATTTTGCCATCATGTATCATCTAGGACACCAACAATGTGAGTCAGATGCTTTGCGAAGAAGAGTATACCTTGCATCAACGAAAGACAACAAGGCTTTTAATCAATAGGGGAGCACATTACTCAAGCCAAAAATTCTCCAATTAGCAAGTATCTCTTCAATCCATCAAGAAGATTCAATGTTCACCCATCTAGTTCGTAGGTCCCTACTACATGATGAATATATCAATGTTGGAACCATATCAAACTTTGTCATTGATGGGGGAGAGACCTAGTCCTTCACTACCTATCGAGATTGAGGATCATGAAGAATTCAAGATCGAACATGTCTTAGATTCAAGAATCTCTCAACCAAGATTGGAATATCTTGTTCCTTGCAAAAGGTATGATGTCACTCGTCATACTTGGGAACCTGCAAAATATATTCAAAGAGCACCAACCAAGGTTCTTCCATAAGAATAATCCAATGAAATCCAAGCTAGAGAACATGACTCCTCCGTGTAACTCGTCACATGAGGGGGAGGTGATGTCATGGACACAAAGGAAACCATCCTAAGCCTTGGATTTGATGTGGCTTCCTATATCTCATGATTGGTTCAAAATTTGGAAAAACTAATGTTACCATCAGATCACTAACATGTCGATTACCTACTTGCTTGATTTTGATATCCAAAGGTCTTGTTTTGAATTGTTGATCTCATCAATTTGTAAATGCCCGTGACAACCCACCCTTCAACACCTATATAAAGAGGGCTTTGCCACATATATCCTTAATCATGCCAATGTGATTCTTGGGAGCTCAAGAAGTCGCGATCACCAAGTACTTTCTAAGTTCCAATTCCTCTTCTTGCCTTTCTCCTTGTTCTAGTCCTATCTAGTCTAGATTTTGGACATCTAGTCTTGGCCTATTATAATCTCGTAGTACGAGATCTTTTCCCATCATTCCTTACACTTCTTGTAATTCAGATATCTTGTTTCATACCCACGATCTCAAGTTGTATATTTTATACCTATGATCTCAAGTTGTAATTCAAATCTCTTGTATCCTATCTAGTCTAGCTATCCATATCTATCAATCCCAGGTTGTGGAACTTCTTGTAATAGTTGTAATTCTTGCATGTTTCCCTTGTATAGATGATCTTGTAATCAAGAGTATAGTTTTGAAGTCTTATCTAGTCTAGTTAGAGGGAACAATCTAGTGCTCCCCTAACATATATTCATTATGTTCCAAATTCACATAGATATCATTTTTGTACTAGCATCGCGAAAATACCAAAGGCCTCAACTTTAATTATACTTGAGTAGTCCATTGGAAAGCCCATGAGGAAAAATACAAGTTGTAAAATCAATGTAAAGTTTCCTGAGAAAATATGAACCGATAAACTACAATACAAGTTTACAAGCAATATTGATGTTGCTTACCAACAAAAACATACAAAGTAGATGGAGTTCTATGTAAATTTCTAAATGTTGTGAATGATTAGAGATCATATACATTGAGATTGTATCATTTATTTACAATTTAAAGTATTCCAAACCTAAAAACTTGAGGCTATTGTGCTCTTTTGACATAAAGCTAGTGTTCAAGCTTTAGAGTTCAAGGTTGTGGATTTGAAGCTACTTCAGGACACCTCTCAGAGATATCTCTAACATTTTAATGCTTTTTCACTAAAACTTCAAAGATATCATGCCTAGCACAAATCATCTATGAAATTGTGATAAAGTATTATATAATCACCTCTAAGAAACAATAAGACCATTCTTTCAAAGGTCATTTTATCTTTTGTCCATCCGAGGTAACTCTCCCAAGACATTACAAAAGGTATGTCCATATTTCAAATCAGATAATGAGGCTACTAAATGTAACGGACAATTCTAAGCATGTTGGGTATTTGATCAAACAATAAGATGGGAGTATTTTGACTCGTGTCAAAATTACTGTTGGTAACAAACTTGGATTCATCTAGTTTCTTCACCCCTTTCCTCTTTATACATGCTTGGTTATTTCCCCTTTCCATTCAAGACTTATCTCAATCAATTTTCTTATCACCTTCATCCCAAATCATTCATTGCCATTGTGTCCTCACATTGTTGCCCTCAACATGTCAAGAGTTATGGACTTGATCTCTTTGCTTAAATATCTTAGTCAACTCAACCTCCTCATACACTCTCTAAACCTATCATAGTCTGTCAACATATGTATCTTGATGTTTTATGCAAGATAAGGTATTTGAACTCGTGATCAACTGGCTAGAGTTCGATGGACTAACCACTTGTCCCAAAAACAATGCTTGATGTCAAGAGAGCACTAGATTATGCCCTCTAACTAGACTGAACAAAAATTTGGAACTACATTTCTAATTACAAGATCAACCATGAAGGGAGAATAATGCAAGAATGTACAACTATACAAGAAATCCCACAACCCAAGACTAATAGGTCTGGATAACTAGACTAGACAAGATGCAATGGTTGAAGCATCCCCCATAGTTAAGGATTACTTCCTAATCCTCCCAATTAAGGCATATAGTTCAACTATCTTCTACCCATCACTTTATGACAGTCTCCCCTTGGTTGATCATTGTCCCCAATGATCAGCACTTATATCCCTCTTACCTTGATGATCATTCCTTGAACTCTCCTCCAAGGTGTCCCAAGAACTTCACACTTCCAAGCCAACTTTTTTGTGGATTTGTAAACGTTCATTCTAAGAGCTTTCCAGGGGTACCTTATACATCTCACTCTGATCTACAAATTGAAAGATACATTCAAATCTTTGTTGGGCAGAATTCTAAAAGCGCCACGCCCCTTTGTACCCTTTTAGATGCTAGCGCACCCAAGCACCTTTTCTAAGGGCCATTACCTGCCCACAACCTTCCCAAAATCCATCGACCTTGTCCAAGCCTACATCCTAGGCTCTGATACCACTATTGCATGCAAGACAACAGATTTGAACTCATGACGTACCAGTTAAGAGTTGGATGGGCTAACCACTCTCACAAAAAAACATGGTTGAAGAATTACTACCTAATCTTCCCTATTTAGGCATGGTTCAACCATCCTTTGCATGTCATATTATGGCACAATCTACAACAACTATGTTTCATATGTGAAGATCTTGAAATGGAGAACTTCAAGCTTATTCTTTGGCAATAGCAATAAATTATAAGTTATTTTAGTCATCAAGCCTCCATTTCATACAAAATCATCAGTTCAGGCCACTAAGATATTTCATTTGTCCATATTCTTTCCATAAGAATGTTCTTGACCACATAGTCAATCAATCAACTGAGTTTTAATCTCAACCTGTCTAGAACTCTCTCAGTACACAGAACTCTACGTTCAATGATAAAAGAACATGTGACATATCAAAAGATTCACCTTTGATGACAAGGAGTTTTCCTCAGACAACCTTTTTACTCCTACTTTGCTCATCTTGTCCTTGACTACCAGAAACCTCTGGTGTTGCCACAAACTTTCCGGCATTGCGTTTCACATATAGCAAGCAAAGTTGAAGCACTCCCTCTAGGAAGCCATCAAAATCAACATAAGGGAGATGGACTCTAAAGAAAGCTCTTTGGCAAGGCCTGTGAACTAATGCCAAGAGGGGATCCAATAAACAGAATAAATAAATCTTATCAACAGTTGAGCTCTGTAACCCATAAATATATTCATCATGTACCAAACATAACAATTGCAAGAGTCGTTGATTAAATTGTTAATGATTTTTTTATGCTTAAGCTGCCAAAACTTTGTTTCAGTGTTTTTTAGCAACTCCAAGTGGAGAAAGATAAGTCAATATCAAAGCACTTGGAACTGTTCAAATTCCATAACCACATGATTCAATTCCTGCCAGCTAATTCTTCCATATCCAAAGATAATTATGGATGTGCTATTAGAGACCCTCCAGGTCTCCTATGATGTGATTGCGACCAAGCTTCTTAAACTTACATGAACTTATATGAGAAGGAAGTATAGCATGTTCAGATATGAAAAAAGCAACACAAATGAGAAGTTCACACCTCAATGGAGCACATTCTGCAAGGACCCAGAAAAAGGATCAAAAGCCTTACAAGCATTATCAAAAGATGGATCATCATGGATGCGATTACTTTGAGATACATCCCCAAGTTTTGTGACAAAAGAAACAAAGACACATTTCCAAACACAGATTTTGATGGAGGTAATGATGTAAGTTCTAAAGTAACACATTACGAATGAAACCAGAAGCCCGAATTCAGAGTAGAAGAGCCACTTTCTACATAAATGTTCTTGGAAGGTAATATATCTCCTTGGGACCATCAAAATGCATACATTGGTCACAGCCAAGAGGACGATCCTACAAAGGGTAAATCAATGTCAATTTCCACACTTGAGAAAATCTTTACTATGAACAGAATGCAGTAAAACTGATTTTGTAAGTTCTCAAATATTACTGCCTTCAAAAAAAACTGCATTGCTGTTCTCTAAATAAACAAAGAACGACCTTGCATTGCTGCTCCCTGTTTCCCTACCTTTTGCCCTTTTATGATTATTGCATAAAAGTTATCACTGACAAAATCAATCATCAAATGTATGAGCCATCCAATGCTTCCAGAGTCAAATCGAAAGCGATACATTATTCTTAACTGTGAAATCAGAGGGAACAAAGAATTTACAACTACATAAGAAAGATATCATGCCACC
>CM035412.1:161039785-161069785 GCA_020310875.1 Ceratopteris richardii
ATTAACTGATTGGCAGTTGATTATGTCCATAGTTCCACTATTCACTTTCATGTGTCATGTATGTTCATTGTTTACATTTTTGTATTTACTATTGACTCTTTTATTTAAAATGCATTCGAAAGTTGAGATTTGAAAGTTGAAAGTAGTGTGGTGACCGGTCACTGGTGATTATAAACTATAAGGTGATTTTATATGTTATTCATGCCAGGTATATCAAAAAGGTGTTAAATATGCATTGGTACATAGCTTTATGTTTCAGAAAATAAAAATCTCTCATAGTGAATAAAAACCCCTAAGCGCATTTTGTAAGTATTGACTATCTAACTCTTTGTGAATGTTGGTATATGTACTCAATCAATCTCTGTTTTGAGCTCTTTGGTAACTCCTAATCTCTGCACAGCATTGTAATCTTGTGACCAAATATTAGGCCTAATTACTTTGCCAAATTTTGCGCTCAGCCACTCCTAATTCCAAACAATAGCTCCTTGTTGCAACAGTTAATATTGTACAGTATTTCACCCATTGCATCTGTTTTATTCCATACCAGCACAATTTAACCTGATCTTGAGCTTTTGTGCATAATTAGCAATGGCCGATCTTTGATTATACCTGCATTTTCAGCCTAGTGCATTGCTGTATAATTCTGTACCTCTGATTTTTCCCACAAAATCTGTTGCTTTGTGTGTAGTACATGTAGAAAAGTACTGTTGTGTGCACAGTGCACCTAGTTGTACTTCTTAGTACTCATTTTAGTGTCCAGCTGAAAGTAGAGCTCTTTCCACAAAAAATCCAGCATATTAATGCTTTTACATAGAGAGCAAAAGTTGCATCAGAGTTTTCAAAACCAATAGATAATGTATCTTTTCATACCATGCTCTTGGTGCTTGCTTCAAACCATAAAGAGCATTGATAAGTTTACCTACTAAGTGCTCTTTACCTAGATCTTCAAAACCTTCTTGTTGTTAAATGTAAACATCGTCATAAAGATCACCATTTAGAAAAGATGTCTTGATATCTAACTGGTATGCATTCCAACTAAAAAGTGTGATAAGAGAAAGAACTATTCTGACTATGGTCATCCTAGACGCAAGTACAAATGTTTCATCATAGTCGATACCTTTCTTTTGTGCATAACCTTCAAGTATAAGACTGTCTTTATACTTGTCAATAGTACCCTCTGCTTTTATTTTGATCTTGAAGGTCCATTTGATACCAATTGCTTTCTTACCTTTTGGTAACTCACAAAGCTCCCAAGTTTGATTCTTATGTATAGAATCAATCTCCTCTTGCATTGCTTTCTTCCAAACAAGACTTTGTAATGCATCTATGACACTAGAAAGTTTATCTTCAATTGGAGTTAGTGCAAGAATATTATTGATTTCAAAATGTTTTGCATAATTTACATGATCCGTATGATCTTTCAAACTTGTGGCTCTTCCTTTAAATGATTTTATTCCACTATCTTGTAAAGTTCCCCTATACCATCTCGGAAGTTTTTGAAAGAATGATGAAAATGGTTGTTCATCTGCAACTCTTTCTTGTGGTGCTCTTGAAGTTTCTCCAACTTCATATGTTGGTACATCAAGAGGTGAATGAAGGAATAGGTGAAGTTGGAGATGAAGATAACGATGGTGTAGGAGCAACAACTTTCTCTTTCTCTTTACTATTATCAACTAAAATCTTTGGGGCTTTGAGAAGGTTGATCACCCCTCTTGTATAGCTAATTGTAAGCATCCAAATTTGACTTGGAAAATGCATAACTGTCTTCCTTCATGAAGTCTGGAATATCTGCATGTTTATCATAGGTCTGACTTTTTGCAATATAAGCATTGTGGGAGAGTAGGATATCACCTATTTTTGGCACATAGAATCTGTATCCTTTACTTCCAATTGCATAACTAATGAATACTTCTTTGATGGCTTAGACATCGAGATCTTTCATCTCAATGTGAACATAAGATGGAGATCCAAAAACTTTAAAGTAACTCACATTGGGCTTCTTACCATGATAAGCTTCATAAGGAGTGATGATCTTTAAAGTTTTCATGGAAGATATATTAAGAATGTGGTTGGTTATATGTACTGCATCAAACTAAAACTTAGGTGAAAGTTTTTTAAATTTTTAGAGGACATCATATTATGCATCATTTCAGCAAGTGTCATATTCTTTCTCTACAACATCACTCTTTTATGGAGTAAGCAATACTGAGTTCATGAGTGATTCCTTTGCCTTCTAGAAAAAGACTTGAAGTCTTTTGACAAATATTCTCCTCCTCTATCACTTCTCAAAATTTGGATTTTAGTTTGACTTTCATTCTCAACCAAAAACTTCTTGAAGGTAGGAAAAACTTCTTATTTTGCTTTCAAACCAAAACCCATGAGTATCTACAAAAATCATCAATAAATGTAACAAAATACTTGAAACCTTCAATAGAATATGCTCTTATAGATCCATGAACATTTGAATGTATGATCTATAATTTTGTTATAGTAGTGATGTATCCAACTTCTTGAATGGTAGTTTTTGCAGCTTTTCTTCAAGACATCCTTCACATGCTTCTTCATCATCTGGTAAAGCAAAGGTAGGAAGACTCTCCAACATACCTTGATCTTTAATGTGCTTGAGAGCTTTGTAACTTATATGGCAAAATCTAGCATGCCATAACTTCATGTTCTCCTTAAGTGTAGTAGACATTAGCAGCATTAAAATGACTAATTTTGGAGCAGAACAAACATTCCACTTTTGTTTTCTTCTTGATAAAGACATTGCTCCTCATTTTGAAGTGAGGATCGAGTATGAATCTTTCTTAAAGATGACTTTGTAACCATCCGATAAGAAAGTAGGAATGGAAAGCAAATTCTTCTTCATATATGGTACATATAGAACATTACAAATAGTGAAATTTCCACCTACTCTAGATTTTAGGTTTACTTCTCAAACACCTACAACATCTGGATCATGACCATCTACTATGGTCACCCTTCTTCATGTAGAGTTAGTAAGGGAAGAAAATACCTTCTTGCAACCTATCATATGCTTCGTACCACCAAAATCAAAAATCGAATTCTTGCTCTTTTGGCTCTTCTTCTCCTTTGTTGTCTCCTTCTTCTTTCCTCCAAATGATGATACAATGGCTTCATCATTCTCTTCCAAGCTCTTTTGTTGGTCTTCATCTTGAAGAAACCAGAACAACAACTCTTGAAATAATATTTCCCTATCTCTTGTAGAGAGAGAGAGAGGTGACAAATGAATGAAAGGTAGATGGAAGTGAATTAATGAGAGTACTCACCATCTCATCATCATGTATAATAACTCCAACATTAAGTAATTGATCATGTAAGCCTTTTAGCTTCATTCCTTGCAAGATTCTTGCTCTGACAAAGATGCTCTAATTCCAACCAAGCTTGACGAGAGGTTCTACAAGACCTAATATGTGGAATGATATGCCTCTCGACTCCCATAGCAATAAATGAGAGTGCTTGTGCATCTCTTGAATCCCATCTAGACCGCTTTTCTGTGGATTGAATCTACATCGGTCTCCCTTTGTTTCTGGTTGAAGATGTTATCTCCTCTTCTTCCTCTTCAGTTGAGTTGAAATTGGGATTGCAGTCCACTTGAGTGAAAAAGCAACATCTTCCTCAATTGGGATAGGAGCTCACTTGAGTGCAAAAGCAATATCTTCCTCTGCTTGTCTTTACCTAGAGTACTTGCCATTGACAATGTTCCACAAGTCCTTGGAAACTAGCAAATTCATCATCACAAAACTCCACATTGGATAATTAGACATTCCATCAAGTTTGTCTTCTTGCCCAAATCTATCTCTATAGTCACTCATCTTGAGTTATGGGTGTATGTTAACTATGCTATGATACCAATGTTGGAAGTGAGGTAGGCCCCAAAAAAATCACATGTTAATTCCAAGATCTTTCCAACACTTGACCTTTGCACATAACACACCTTGACTTTGATCAAGAGAGATAAATGACAATATAGAGAGATAAGAAGACACTTATAAAACTGATGCAGCTTGATGCTACTTCTGACACTAATAAATGCAAAATGTCAATATACAATGTGTGTATGATACAAAAAACTGAACATAGAATGAATCTAAGGGTTCTAGTTACAAAAAGTAATGTGCGAGTGTCTAAGAGGTATTATGACATTAGATTTGTGTTCAGTTTGTAGGAGTTACATAGTTCCAAGGAGCCTCCATGGTACTTATAAGTCATGGAGCCTCCATGGTACTTACAGCCTCCAAGTGCCATGTATCCAGCTAAAAATGTCATATTTTAAGGGCACATTACCTGTCATGTGTTATCACTTCATCAAAAAGATGATAGAAAATGGACTTATATCATTAACTAAGGTCAATACCACAAAATATATCACAAATGATCTCACTAAGTGAGTCAACAAGTCACAGCATTAGATTTGTGTTCAGTTCGTAGGAGTTACATAGTTCCAAGGAAACCACAAGGATAGACCTTATTGTACGTATGTACACTAGACCCTTCCATCATGTCTCTCTCACAAAGCTTTCCTAACATAATTATATTTCATTGTTTGGCAGAATTATGGTCAAGATATGAACATTTGCATTATTTTTCATGTCCTGCGCAAGCTTAAATCATCCTCTATACAAAAGCATTAAAATGGTATGAGTTCTCTCTTAGACGCTCTCTATACAAGACTCACATCCACTTGTCTTTCTCAAGTTTTGCTCCTCGCATCAAA
Organism: Ceratopteris richardii; assembly: GCA_020310875.1. Taxonomy (NCBI): domain Eukaryota; kingdom Viridiplantae; phylum Streptophyta; class Polypodiopsida; order Polypodiales; family Pteridaceae; genus Ceratopteris; species Ceratopteris richardii. The sequence goes on from CM035412.1 coordinate 161,044,524, forward strand.
CACCCTGGCACACCTCAAAGCACACATAATAGACCTTGTTGTTGCTCTTCTTTGTCTTTCAACATTCAAAGGAGTAAAGCAGGCTTACTGATAATGGCCTCAATTCGAGAAAATGTTTCAAATGGAAGAGTTATGTGCAAAATCAAATACCAGTGTAGCCACCATTCATAACATACTGTTCATAAGTTGTTGCAGAAAACAAAAAACTAACAAATCAATGTTGATAACCACAATTAACCATGCCCACTGAAATCAAACAAGCAAATGAAACAGATGTCCTAATTCAGTAATTTCTGTTCATGAGTTCATTTCATAAACTACTTGAAATGTATTTGTCTTCATTGCAAGGAAAATCTATATCAATGCTAGCCATCAATTGCTTCAGCCACCTTAAGCTGTGATATAGATAAGCATACAAAACACATTCTTTAATTTATTGAATTAACTGCATCAGTTCAGGAACCAAACCAAACCACATAGGTTAGATATCTTGTAATCAAGAAATTTGCAAAAGTAAAAATTTAGCCAAATATGTTGTCTTAAATGACCAAACTTTACGAAGTCATACTCGGAGCTCACGACAATGAGTGCATTTATAAAGACATCCAATGCTAATGCATCAGCAGTGCCCAAATCCAACCTGCAAGAACATTTGCCAGCATGTGAAACACCTAACAAAGAGGGGAAAAAAACAGTACTAAGACTTAAAAAGACTCTGTACCGAATTCTGCCCAGATTGTCTTGAAATTCCAAAATGTCGACATTGTGGAAGTATGCTTGTAAGAGACCTTCAACATTCTTTTCATCATAACTTAATCCGAGATCTGTTGGAGACCTTGAAATCTGCAAGGCAAATTCATATTTACTGCTTGAAACTTCTGAATTCAAGTTCGACATCATGATTGAGCATCTAGAATTCCTTTTTTTATAATTCATGCATATATAGAAAGAAGAAGGTACCTGCAGATTAGAAGCATTGAATGCACCCAACCGTCCTAGCAGATACCAAGACCGAATGACCTTCACAACCAAACAAAGCCCCAAATACAATTCATCTCTAAACCAAACCCATATCTTGCACATCAAAGAGCATCAAACTAGCCATCGCTTGAGTTAAAATTAGAAAGCAAAAAACTCACATTTCCAATAATCTCTACATCTTTTTCAGATGGAGGGCTGTAAAGCTCAAACCAAACATATGCATTGGTCGAATCAAACCTGAAAAATGATAGGAGATAGTCAAAAAGCAAATTGGAAACAAATCATGAAAATCAAAAACAAAAAAGTTACATCGACATTAAGCACATATCCTTAAAACATTCTTGTAAAATGGTCCCACAACTAAATACATGCATATGACGCTATGGTTTTTTTTTCTGGGCTGTTCATGTCACCCGATCAGCTACGTGGAGAGAAAATTGTCAAATCACACAGACAATGTACAGCATCAGCATAGGATATGCAAGACTATGAGATCATAAGAACAACTCATGATAAGTCCTTAACATAAGTGTGTATATCTATGCATGTGTTTATCTCGAATAGGCAAAAATTTCAGAATTTTTTTAGATCCCAATGTAAAAATAAATAAAACTAGCACAAATATGGGCAGCAATTTCCGAATAGTTCCCAAGGAGAATGCATGTCTGTAAGTTTTTTTGAAGAACGACTGTAGTCATTTCACAATTTTAACTTCTTCACATTATGCTGTAAATAATCAGATAAGTAGCAGGCATACTCTCTAAAAGAGACTTTCATGGGTCTAGCAGACCCAGTGCTCGGATGTAGAAAATCCCTCCCTTTTCGTAATATCCTCTCCTCAACCTACAGGAAAGCAAATTTTAAAAAGCACAAAATCACGCGGACTGCAAGTTTTAGTGTCTTTAATCTTAATTTGGTGAGCTTGGGCACGATGGCATAGAGCAAAGCTCAGTAAAGCACAAGCAAATATGACTGACTTGAAGAAGGGAAAACGGACATCTCAACTAATATAACATCTATTGGTGAAATATGGATTTTGCAAAAATACACGTTTTTGCATCTCGTTTGCGTTGCCCATGCTGTCTCCAATAACCTCTCGAAGCTCCTTATCCAATTTGCATGCATCCTCCAAAACCCTGTCGAGCCCCATTCATTCAAAAGATATTATTTGTGTGCTTGAGACAAAGAAGACATGAATAAGAGGATAGAGAAGTAGAAGAGCTTTCAGACTACTTGGCCCATTGAGGATATTTTCCCTTGGCTGATTCTCTCCTCTTTCTATCCTCATGTATCTTTTGAATCCTCCTCTCTCGGGCACCGGACCGAGAACCGGTTAGCTTGTCTGACGTTGCTAGAAGGATATGACGGCTGCTCGCATGACCCTGGAGCTGCAGCACGCCCACGACTCTCGCTTCATTTGTGCACTGCGTACTCCACACTCTCTCCATTGCAGTGGGGTCGCAAGTATTCCGTCACATAGTTTCTGTAGCCTTCGAAGTTTCTCAGAGCAATTTAGTAAGACACACAGAGTACGCTACACAGTCGAAGGCCCACAATTCAAATCTTGCTGGGGGGATGATATAGTTTTTGTTCTTGACATGAGAATAGCCCCTTTTAAATTTTCTTCAAGATCTTTTTTTTTTTAATAAAGGAAGTTCGGCCTTAGCTTACTCTCTCGGACTTGAATTAATTAAAAGAAAAGTACAAGAGAAGGGGATTAATGCCCATGGGATCCCCAAAATCCCACATAGCAGGGGTAGCTTTTACAAAGTTTAGATGGCATTACAAAGAAGGTTAGCCACCCTCTCATCATCCTCATGTGGGGCCCACATGGGTTAAAATTTGTTGTAAGGAGAATTTGATGATGCCTAAAAGGGGGGAATTTCTTGCAATTAGTGATCCTTTTGCCAAGGAGGAATAATGATTTCTCAATTGACCACACTATGGGGGAGTCACCAAAGTTGCAAGCCAGAAAGGCAGAGCAACTGAACGCTTCTCCCATGTCATATGATATTCATCACACGGGTATTTATACCACTTGGTAGAAGAGATAAGAGAAGGTCTCATAAAAGAGGAGTCTTTTTTGGGATTATAGATTATTACTACTCTTCATATGAGTTAGTGTTCGGACGTGGTCGGGAGGAGGAACCATGAAGAAGTTCTCTGTGTGCCACTTGAGGGCGGCGAAGCAACAGTCCATGAGGCGACGGCGAAGTAGTAGTCCATAACTAGCAAAAGAACATGTTATATCCCAGCAGAGCATGCATCCAACTGATATGTTTCTGAGGTCTGATTTTCTTTCCGACAATCTGCCAAAGCCTTTGTGGTGGACCTTACAAAGCTTACATGAAGTTATAGAGGAGGTTGATAAACCTTGCATCCCCATCATGCGGAGCCCACTTGGTTTTAAGCTTATTGTTGACATATTGTAGCTCTTTGTGATGTCTGAAGGGGGGGTTTTCTTACAGTTAGCAATTCTTTTGCCGAGAAGGAATAGGGACTTCTCTATCGACCACTCGTTGGGGGTATTGCCAAAGTTGTGAGCGCATCTTTCTCGCCAAATCTTCCAAAGGATCTCTCCCCTGATCGCATTCCACAATGCCGCAGAGCAACCAATCGCTTCACCAATCAGGGCTTGCTTCCAATTGATTTGTTCTTGGAGTCCTAGAGAACGACCAAGGATCTTCCATAACCGAAGGGATTTAGGGCGAGCAAAGAACAAGTGACCAATATCCTCTTTGCTATGGCAACATCGCTTACACCAGGGCGGAACACCACAAATCTTGTTACCTTTTGCATTGATCCATATTCCACGGTGTAGAATTTGCCATAGGAGGACCGACTTTTTGTTTTCAATGAGAGGGTGCCAGATAGACATAAATTTCATATCCCATCGAAGTCGCGTCCAGTTGAGACACCATTTCTTGTTGAGATTGATGTGAAGGTCATCGCAAGCTTCGACATAAGGAAGCTTGGAGAGGTGATTACCCTTAAACCATTTAAGGCCCATTAGGTCCGGCGCGTCCTGTCCCATCAATAGTCGGATTTTAGAGCGGTCCCAAGCATGACGTCTACTCAATAAAACATTCCATTCCTCATATGTGACCACAGCAGTAGGGTCAAGGTCCTCAAAGTCCACCCATCTGTTCGTGTCCTGTTTCCAGAGGTGCTTCCATTGTTTGAATCCCTTATTCCAAAGTCTCTTGGCAATTAGGACATTCCAAGGCTCCGCGTTTCTCATGCCTTGGATTGGGAACCAAATAGATCTTTGATTTGACGCAAGCTATTCAACTTCTTCATAACACCATTTAATGGTAGAGCTCGTGGAAGCTCCTCTTGTAGTTGAAAGTGTGCGCCAAACTATCATACCTTGGAACAAGAATGTCATGTCAATTTCCATTGGTGCTACATTTAAATAGTATATAAGAACCATATAGCCCTTTGGTCTGATTTGTAAATAGTGTATCAAGACAAAGATAACATTGACAAAATGTTTTCAAGGTTTTTGCACAAAAAACTATCTCCAAGCATGCTTGTTCAATGAATTGTGTTTCAATGATAGAGTGGCAAAGAAATCGCATCAAACCCATGTAAATAGATTCTCTTCCTCACCACGGATGAGGATTCCATGTGCCTAAGATACCTTCTCATTTCCAATATATCATGGAAAATGTTATCAAAATTCATACATTAGTTGATGCAGCAATGTTCAGAATCCGTTTTTTCCCTCGAATATAAGAACAAACATATATCGTGAAATTAAAATAATATAGAACTCATTACGTAAAGGGAGGAGAAGAAGACCCACGAGGAAATAATAGTAAAGAATGAAAAGAAACAATGAAAATCACAATAAAATGGGTATACAATGACCATCACTCTATAAAATTTACATAGAGATGGATGTCATTCTAGGACTTCAAGTCACGTAAATAAAACACCATCCTCGGAAAATATCAAAGTAAGTGTTTGGGTATAAATGCATTCTCTTTGTCTTTGTTGTCCCTTTTATGTCCCATTCTTATAAATGCATTATCTTTTTAGCCTTTTATGTCCCTTGTTTCCCATTCTTATCATTGGATCTTCCACATTCAATTTGAGGGCTTTCTTAGAAAGGAAATAGTCTTTGTAAATGAGTTTTCATCCTCACGCTTTGATCTAAATGCATAGAGAATTCATCCTTTTATACCCACTACATTAGAAACATCTAGGATAATCATTCCATAGCATACATAATGTCCAAAGTTTGGCATCTACCAAGTATATGCTTGATTCTCTTGGATGTTGAGATATCAAGCTCAACATGTGATAATCAAGGATGACACATACCACTTTTCTTTTTTCTGACATGTAGTGGTTACGTTGATATACATCAAGGATATTTTCAGTGAGCTTCATTGAATTCATCTACCAAGAATGAGGGCACATTGTTTTCTTGTTAGCTCACTCATTCGTAGTCATTAGGAATTTCTTTATGCATTGCTCTTTAAATTTATGTAATAGAAGAAGAAGATCATTCTTCATTATCACAGTTTGTGTGTGTTCCTATATGTGTGTGTGAGATTGTGTGAGAGCTCTTTTCCTTATCTCCTTCCTCTTGGCATGGTATCGAAGCCAGTGTGATTGTAGAGAGCTCATGATGAAGATCGGCAAAGAGAAGTCTATAAGAAGGCATGGAAAATGCATGGTTCAAAAATGATCTTAGATTGCTACAAAATTGGGTGTGCAAGTAGAAGAAGCCATTTTTACCTCCGTTTAGAGCATGCAAGGTGAGTCCACCAAAAAAATAGGTTACTTTGAAAAACTATAGATTGTGTTCTATTTAGCATTATCAAAATAGTTTATAACCAAAATTCCAAGGGATTCCATTGTTGGACGATTCGAACATTGTTGGATAATTTTGGCATTGCTTCCAACAATCCCCCCTTCAATGTCAAAATGGTTCAAGGTTCAATAACCTGAAAAACTTATGATGTCTGTAAATATCTCTTAACTGATTTCCATTGAATCTTGAGTTGAATGTGTATGAACATGTATACTTGAGAAACTGCAAACTAAATGTCCGGTTGTTTATTACATAGATATATCAAGCAATCGACTGCTTGACTATATAATGTAGCATCAAATGGTTTTGAATATGCTACCGGCTGTAATGACACATTGACATCAATAGGTGTTTGCATAGGCTTGGAATCTGTCATCTCAAACTTTTCCAATAATTTCTCAGTGTATTTCTGTTGTGTCATGTAGATACACTCATCTTTGTACTTAAACTCAATCATGGGACTTGTGATAATCATATCAATTTGTAGTGCATCTCTTCTTTCTTATCACAAATTTGAGTTTCTGCAATATATGCATTGCGCGAGAGTAGGATATTACCTGAATCTGGAACATAGAATTTGTATCCTTTGCTTTCAATTGCATAACCAATAAAGACTACTTTAATGGCTTTTACATCAAGCTTATCATGATCCTTCTTTTCAATGTGAACATAAGCTTGGGAACCAAAAACTTTGAAGTAACTCACATTGGGTTTCTTCCCATAATAAGCTTCATAAGGTGTAATCACCTTCAAAGCTTTTGTGGAAGACCTATTCAGAATGTGATTAGCTATATGTATTGCATCAAACCAAAACTTGGGAGAAAGCCTTTTGGATGATATCATACTACGCATCATCTCAACAAGTATCATATTCTTTCTCTTTGCAAAACCATTTTGTTCTAGAGTGTAAGCAATAGTGAGTTGATGAGAGATACCTTTCTCTTCGAGAAAAGACCTAAAGTCTTTAGACATGTACTCTCCTCCTCTATCACTTCTCAAAATATGGATCTTTGACTGACTTTCATTTTCAACCATAGAGAAGAACTTCTTGAAAGTAGGAAAAACCTCTAACTTCACTTTAAAACTGTAAATCCATGAATATCTTGAGAAACCATCTATGAACATAACAAAGCACCTAAAACCTTGAATAGAATCTGTTCTCATCGGATCATTCACATCTGAATGTATGATCTGCAACTTCCTTGTGGTTGTGATATATCCATGTTTCTTGAAAGGTAGTTTGTGAAGCTTTCCTTCAAGACATCCTTCACATGACTCTATATCATCTGGTAAATCACAAGACACCTTGATCTTTGATATGCTTGAGAGCTGTGCAACTGATATGACCAAATCTAGCATGCCATAACTTCATGTTCTCCTCAGGTGTAGTAGACCTAGCAACATTAGCATGACTTATTTTGCATAATACAAACATGCCACTTCTATTTTCACCTTGTAGTAGAAAATGCTCCTCATCAGGTGAGAGGATCTGACATGAATCTTTCTTAAAAACTACTTTATAATCATCTGACAACAAAGTCAAGATATCGCTCAAAGATCTCGGACTTAGTCAGAAATTCACCAAGATGGTCGCGACCCTTCTCGGAAACGCAACGACCCAAATTAACGTTAACGGCAAACTTTCGAAGGCGATCCATCTTAGAAGATCGATTAGACAAGGGTGCCCTCTGGCCCCCCTTCTTTTTGCCATCGCCACTGAGGGGCTGAGCAAACTTGTGGCTCATCATGTGGAGGTTGGCAATATCAAAGGCCTCCGGCTGCCTCATGACCACAGTCAAATCATCATGAGACTTTTTGCTGATGATATGAACGCGTTCGTCCACAATGATAATACCAGCCTGGAGACCTTCTGGAGGTGTCTTGCTACCTTTTGTGATGCCTCTGGATCCAAAATCAACCACTCCAAGACCGCCTTTAGGGCTATCGTGGGACAGCATCCTGGCCTTCTCACTGATCATGGCTGTCAAATCATCCCGCAGGGCCAAATACTTCGACTTCTTGGAATCCCCTTGGGGTTTGGCGTCTCTATGGAGCAGCGATGGAGATGGGTGCTGGCTAAACTCGAAAACAAACTTAACTATTGGAGAGGTATGCAAATCAATCTCGCTGGGCGTGCGATGGTTATCAACACGTTCCTCCTCTCTTCTACCATCTATTTCCTTTCTTGTTGGAGACCTAATGAGCAAGGCTTGTCCAAACTGAATAGTATTTGTAGAAACTTTCTTTGGACGGGCGATCATAACAGAAGGGGGGTGCCTAAAATCAAATGGGCCATCTGCACTAGCCCTAGAGATAGCGGGGGGCTCGGTATCCTGGACATTGGGTGTATGGCTAACAAACTGGCAGCCAAATGGATGATTAAGGCTTGGTGCAATAGGGAGGCCTCGTGGGCCAAGCTGATCTTCAGAAACAAGAATGAGTTGGCCCTCACGGGGTTCCCGAACTGGAAGAATCTTGACATCATGACCCTGCTTTTCTCCCCGATCCCCGTCTTCCCGAAAGGCTCCAATCTCGTGTGCTCCCTTTGGAAGGGCTGGAATAAAGTCAAAAGCTTCACAAGAATTAGTGAGGACTGGAAGTGGGCGGCCGGAATCAGACAAAACGACTCTATCTGGTTCCCGATACATGGCATCCGGAGTGTGGAGTCGTGGAACATTCAAAACGCCAAGAAGCTATGGAACAAAGGATTCAAAAAATGGAAACACCTCTGGAAACATGACACCAACAACTGGATCAACTTCGAGGATATTGACCCTCGCATAAACATCTCCTACGAAGAATGGAACACTTTGCAAAGCAGATGCCTCGCTTGGGATCGTCACAAGACTCGCCTTCTCATGGGACACGACACACCGAACTCGCTTGGTCTCAAATGGCACAATGGAAATAGCCTACTCAAAATCCCGAACATCAAAGAAACAGGTGACCTCCAGATCAGCCTCAACAAGAAGTGGTGCCTGTCTTGGACGCGGCTTCGGTGGGACATGAAATTCATGAGTATCTGGCACCCCCTCATTGAGATTAAGAAGTCTGTCCTCTTATGGCAAATTCTTCATCGAGGAATTTGGACCAACCATAAGGCTAGCAAACTTTGTGGGATCCCTCCTTGGTGCAAACGCTGCCACCGCGCTATCGAAGATGTCCCACACATCTTCCTTACTTGCCCCAACTCCTACAGAATCTGGCAGACGGTTGGAATGAAAATCAGACTTCAAAAACAGCTTAGTTGGAAACAAGTCCTTTTGGGAGAAGCGATCGGCTGCTCTGCGACACTCTGGAACGCCATCAGAGGGGAAGTCCTGTGGAAAATTTGGCGGGAGAGGTGTGCTCTCAACTTCGGCGATCCCCCCAGGGAGTGGTCGATTGAGAAATCACTATTCCTCCTGGGCAAAAGGATCGCTAACAGTAAGAAGTCCCCCCCCTTCAGGCACCATCAAGTCCTCCTTTTGATCAACAACAAGCTCAAACCCAAGTGGGCCCCGCATGAGGGCGACGAGAGGGTGATTAACCTTCTCTGTAATGCCACCTAGGATTCAATCAAGCTTCCCCTGCTTTGTGGGATTTGGGGGGTCCCGTGGGCACTAGTCCCCTTCTTTTGTACCTTTGTTTCTTAATTTAATTCAAGTCCGGGAGAGTAGGCTATTGCCGAACTTCCTTTATAAAAAAAAACAAAGTCAAGATAGAGAGAAAATTCATCTTTATTTCTTGAACATAAAGAACATTGGAAATTGTGAAATTTCCACTTGCTCTGGACTTAAGGTTCACTTCTCCAACACCAACAACATCCAAATCATGACCATCTACAATGGTCACTCTTCTACTTGAAGAGTTTGAAAGGGAAGAAGATACCTTTCCGCAACCTGTCATATGCTTAGTAGCTCCAGAATAAAAAATCCAAGGATTATCTGAGATTGCATTTAACGCTGCATGATCAAAAGCTATCTCTTCAATAGTAGCACATGCATATGAATCTACCTTTGAAGATATAGGTTTTGGATCATCTTCAACACTATTACCTGATGCTTTCTTCTTCTCATTGAAAATCCTTGCTCTACATTCTGCCATGAAATGACTTGTCGTCTTATAGTAATGGCATACTCCTTTCTTTGAATCAAATGTAGTCGAAGATTTTTCTTTGGGTGTAGAGGAAGCATTAGGGGTAAAATTGGAAAACTTAGGATTAGAAAACTTACTTTCCTTCTTGGATTGTTGAATCTTCTACTCCTTCTTTGTATCCTTCTTCTTCTTTCCCTTTGATGATGATAACATGGCTTCATCATTATCTTCCATACCCTCTTGTTGATCTTCATCTTGAAGTAATAGGAATTATAGCTCTTCAAATGATATTTCTCTATCTCCTGTAGAGAGAGATAAAGAAGTAACAAAAGCACAGTATGTAGATGGAAGTGAGTTTAGAAGTGTATTTACCATCTCTTCATCCGAAATGTTGACTCCAACATTGAGTAACTGATGTCATAAATCTTTAAGCTTCAAAATATGTGTCTAAACCAATTCACCAACTTTCATCCTTGTGTTGGCTAGCTGTCTCCTTAGATGAGCTTTCCTAGCAGGGTTTCTGCTTTGATAGAAATTCTCTAACTCCAACCAAGCCTGACGAGAGGTTATGCAAGACCTAATTTGGGGTATAATATGCCTCTTAACTCCCATAGCAATATATGAAAGTGCTACTACATCCCTTGAATCCCATTTGGATTGCTCTTCTGTAGGAAGTAATCTAGTAGTGGTATGGACTCCTGATGATGAAAGAGTTTCTTCTTCTTCTCATGTTGAGAAGAAATAGGAACAGGGGGTCTTCTAGAAGATGAAGTAGCCTCTTCTCCAACTTGTCTTGGCCTTGGATAAGTGCTATTGACAATACTCCATAAGTCCTTTGATACTAACAAATTCATCATCATAAAACTCCACATTGGATAATTAGACATGCCCTCAAGCTTGTCTTCATTCTCAAGTCTATAGTCACTCATCTTGTTAAGGGTGTATGTCAACTATGCTCTGATACCAAATGTTGGTATTCTAAGGTCTGAATACCAACATCCATGTACTATGTTTTTCCTAAGTAATATTATCGTCACATAGTATTCGTAATTTTGTAATTGCTGCAAAAATGGTAAATGTTGATGGAATGAGCCAACTTATGAGTGATAAGCTAGACACAAACAATTTTCATTCCTGGAGGTTTGGAATGGTAACTTTTTTGATGGGAAAAAGCTATGGAAAGTACATCAAAGGATACAAAGAAAACTCTTCACAATTACGAGAGAGGAATCGAATTGCAAACCAATTAAGAGCATATAAAGAGTGGACTGAAGGGGAATGTAAGATAATGGATCGGTTGTTTTTAAGCATAGAATATAGCATGATTGGGTACATACTAGCTAAAAAAAATCCAAAAGAGGCTTGGAACAATTGTTGGAGATAGACGTCTGCGGAAGCACACGAACAGCACAATGAAGAGGAAGAAGCTTGGAGCACAACACACAATACTGAATATATTACTAGAGACTGTACAAAGATAAGTAGCCCGATAGGGCAATAGGCGTATATACAAGCTGGGGGAAAAAAAACTCCTAAAGAGGGAAAAAAGTGCCCCGACAGTCCTAGTGTGTTCACACACATCACTACCTAAATATATCAACAAATCCCCCCTGGGAGTGATGCGGTGAACAAGGACCTGACACTCATGTATAAGGAAGTGCCAAGCTATGTGGAATAAATCCACAAAAGGAAGTAAGCCCAAAGCTTTGCGGAAAATTTCAAACTTCTCCCTAGGTAGAGCCTTCATGAAAAGGTCTGCAATGTTCTCCTACGTGGGCACATATGCCAAGTTGATCTCCCCAGCAGAGAACCTCTCCCTAACATAATGATAGTGCACCTCAATGTGCTTAGTGCGAGCATGGAACACAGGGGTTCTCGCAACTGCCAATGCGCTCTCACTGTCAGTGAAAATGGTGGTGGCAGAAGACTGACCAACACCCAAATCATCCGTAAGGCATCTGAGCCACACACACTCAATAGTCGCTATGAAAGCTGCCCTATACTCAGCCTCACAACTAGAAGTGGTCATAGTAGGCTGCTTCTTGCTCAACCAAGATATGTATGAGCTACCCAGCATGAAGCAAAAGCCATTAGTGGACAAATGAGTGTCATAGTAACTAGCCCAATCAGAGTCAGAAAAAACATGCAAATCTGGCGGTAGTGATCCCCCTTGGGATACAAAAACCCAAGTAGCTGAGTACCACTCAAGTAGCGAAAGATGCGCTTAACCGCCTACCAATGCTTGACTCTTAGGCAATGCATAAACCTTCTCATCTCTGAGACAACAAACTGAATATCTGGTCCAGTAATGCATAAGTAAATCAAGCATCCAACAGCCTATTGATAGAGAACAACATCAAATGCATCCCTTTCATCATGAAGACTCAGTCGTAAACTTGTCTCCATATGACTGACAATAGGTTTACAGTCTTCAAGGCCAAAATGCTACAACAACGTGTCAATATATTTTGTTTGACACAAAGTCATTCCACCATCAACATGCATAAATTGAATGCCCAAATAATGATGTAAATGCCCCAAATCAGACATCTCAAATGAGGCATGTAAATCAGCCTTGAAATCAGCAATATGCTTCTCATGAGGACTAGTGAGCAACATGTCATCAACATACACCACAATGATCAGAAGTACATCATTAGCACGCTTGACATATAAGGTGCTTTGAGTTGGACTGTTCTTAAAACCATGTGCAATCAGATAGGCATGTACCTTTTCATACCAAGCACGTGGTGCTTGCTTTAAACCATATAATGCCTTCTTTAACATGCACACCTGCTTTTCATGCTCTTTCTGCACAAATCCATGGGGTTGAAAAACATACACTTCTTCATGCAAGTCACCATTCAAAAATGTTGTTTTAATGTCCAACTGATGTACATTCCAACCATGATGAGCTGCAAGTGCACATATGCTACGAACAGTAGTCATTCTGCAAGTAGGAGCAAAGGTTTCATCAAAATCAATGCCTCTTTAATGCGCATAACCCTTTGCAACAAGCCTAGCCTTATACCTGTCAACGGTAACATCAGGTTTACGCTTCAACTTGTATACCCACTTAGTGCCAATGGCCTTCTTGCCAGGAGGCAAGTCACATAAAGACCAATTATCATTCTTCATTATAGCATCATATTCAGATTGCATAGCAGCCATCCAATTAACTGAATTTTGTGCTTCATCAAACGAAACAGGCTCAGTCTCATCACAGAGGCTAGATGCAGCCATAGCATAGCAATCTGATGCAAAAGAGGCACTATGAGAGCCTGATCGAGTACGATATGACAAAGGTGCATCTAATTTGCTGTCATGCAAAGTCTGCACCATCCATTTTGGCATAGTTTTTGCATCCTCAATATCAGCTCTCTCATCAACAAGTGCATCATGTAAATCTACATCAGAAATGGGATGATCTACATCATCACAAGAAACCTGCAAAGGCTACAAAGTTGCCTCATTGGGACCAACACTAGACTCTCCACCTACAAAAAGAGGAAGCAAAGTATCATACATGTCTTTGGAGCTAACAGATGTCTCCTTAGTACATGAAAGTAATGGCTAAATAGCATCTTCCACAAAAACAACATCACGGCTAACCAGAATGAGTTTAGTCTGTGGATGATACAAACAATAGCCTTTACTTTCAGAATTGTACCCAACAAAAATACATTTTACTGCTTTATCATCCAATTTTTTGCGATGTTGTTCAGGTACTAATGCATATGCCAAACAACCAAAAATATGCAGATGAGCAACAGATGGCTTGCAATCATGCCAAGCCTCATATGGAGTGATAGACTGTAGCACTTTAGTGGGAGACCTGTTAAGTACATATGATGCACACATGACAGCCTCAAGCCAAAAACTATGTGGTAAAGCTTGACTCTTGACCATACACCTCACTATCTCCATGAGTGACATGTTCTTTCGTTCAGCAACTCCATTTTGTTGAGGTGTATACGACACTATACACTGGTGTTTTATCCCATGTTTAGCCAGAAATGCATTAAAACCAGAAGACATATATTCCCCCCCAATCAAAACAGAGGTGCCCATTTTACATGCTAACAAATTTTTAGCCAAAACCAAAAATTGTTTAAAGCACATGAACACTTTGGACTTTGCCTTCAATGGATATACCCATGCATGCCTGGAAAAATCATCGATGAAAGTCACGAAGTAAAGATAATTTCCAAAAGAAGGTGTCTGCATAGGACCACAGATATCAGTATGTACAAGCTACAATTTTTGAGTAGCCCAAACTAAACCATCTTTTGGAAAGGAGGAACGCTGCATTTTGCCCAAAATACAGACTTCACAAACATGTTTTTCCATGTGCCTCAAGTTTGGGCAAAGAGGACACCATTTCAGATTTTTGCAGGCGTAGAAAACTAGCAAAATTCAGATGACCAAAGCATGCATGCCAAAGCTTTGCATCTGAGATAGCATAAGAATCATGTACTGCACATGCTGAATGATTTACAGATCTTTCGGTCTATGAGCTTATACAACCTGTGACATAAAATGCCAGAAGCAATAATCACGTCGCCATTTGACAGATCATGAACTTTACATCTGTCATCAACAAATTTCACAACCAATCCAATCTTGACTAATGTAGAAACTGATAACAGATTTTTCTTGATCCCTGGCACAAACAAAGCATCTGACAAAGTGAAAGAACTACCATCAGCAGTAGTCAAAATGATCTTAACAACTCCCATAACAGGATAAGAGGAGTTATTGGTGCATGTAACAGTATTCCCTGTAGGGCCACACTCGAGTGAAGAGAAGAAGCTGCGCTGCGAGGTAATATGTTTGGTCGCCCCACTCTCAAAGTACCAAACATCTGAGTCTATTGCAGACATGCACTCCTCATGAGAAGATGGGCCAAAACTGCAAACAGTTGTAAACGCCCATTCTTCTTCCTGCACAAGATTAGCAGACTCTGTTTTTGGTGTAGAGGCCTCTGCAACAACCATTCCAGCCTCTTTCTTCTTTGCCTCTTTAGCAGCCAGTTTTGGACAGTTCTTTATGATATGATCATTTCCTTTACAATACTTGCAAAACAATTTCTGCTTTTCTGATTTCTTTTCATCTTTGTCTTCCCTCTTCGATTGTGTAGAATTAGTAGGTAATTTCTGCTTACTAGTTGAAGAGCTCCATTTTCGTTTGCCCTTCTGACTAGCCAGGAAAGCTTGATCTGCAACATGCATAATGGACCTATTCTGCATGGACTGATCCTCTTGCAACAGAATAGAGATTAACTCCTCAAATGACAAGGCATTTGGATTGCCTTTCATCATCAACCGAAGAGTAGAAGCAAAACTCTTATATGAATCAGGAAGACCATTCAGAACAGT
Source organism: Ceratopteris richardii (assembly GCA_020310875.1). NCBI lineage: Eukaryota > Viridiplantae > Streptophyta > Polypodiopsida > Polypodiales > Pteridaceae > Ceratopteris > Ceratopteris richardii. The sequence continues at coordinate 161,059,785 of CM035412.1, forward strand.
CTGCACAAGTGAGCTATCTGGTATAACCTCATCAGTAGAAATCAATTGTTCCTTCAAGTCTTTGATCTTTGTTAGAAAGTTGTCCATAGAATCACCTTCATTCATGTGCTCACTCTCCAATTGGTAAGCAACAAGAGCCTCATTCCTAGCTTGGTACAATGTGGTAAGTGTATCCCAAGCATCCTTAGCTGTTCTGCAAGAGCGAATGTGAGGAATAATGGCATGCTTGATAGACAAAGCTATCAATGCATGTGCATGAGCCTCTCTGCCATCCCAATGAATTTGCTCTGCACTAGGTGCAACAAAAACCGCAACACGAATAGGAATATGCAGAATATCATAATCTTCGACACCTTCTACATCAGCTTCAGTACCTACAATTGTAATAGTTGTAGGTGTGATAGGACATTTTTCAACACCCTTCACAATGTTCCATAGTCCTTTTGTAGCCAATACATGTCGCATCATATAAGCCCACAATGGGTAGTTGGTACCATCCAACTTATCCTCAATAGCCAACATACGGAATACATCACTACTTTCAGCCATGGCCAGTGACTAAAATACCTTGATGCAGAAAATTGATTGTATCTCAAAAAGTTGAACAGAACTGGCAAGACGAATTCTGCTAAACCTGTAGCAAACTTTGAGACGCTTATATTGGCGAACCGAAACTGGTATATACCTTTGGCACAAAAAGACAAAATAGCTTGCACAAGCACTGCGATAGTGCGTTCGGAGTATGCTCACCAAAATTCATGTGATTCTGATACTGCAACCGCAGAGGTGTCAATGATGCCCTAGATGAAGCGGGGACTTGACCTGATACCAATTGTTGGAGATAGACATCTGCAGAAGCACGCAAACATCACAAGGAAGAAGAAGAAGCTTGGAGCACGACACACAATACTGAATATATTACTAGAGAATGTACAAAGATAAGTAACCCGTTAGGGCAATAGCCGTATATACAAGCTGGGGAAAAAAACCTCCTAAAGAGGGAAAAAGTGCCCCGACGGTCCTAGTGTGTTCACACACATCACAACCTAAATATATCAGCAATAATTTGGTCATATCATGTGAGACCAATACAAAGGCAAAAAAATTGCAACTAAAAAATGAGTTGTATACATTAGAGAAAAAGAGTATGTTGATAAGTGGATATACCTTAAGAATCAAAAGCATATGTGAGTAACTTGCATCTATTGGTTTCAATGTTGATGATTGGACAATATACTTAATTTTGTTAATATTGTGTCCATGTTGATAATTGAAGGAAAGAACCTTGATGAAGACTCAAACTCCTAAGAAAAAACTAGCTCTAAGTTGGCATTTGATTCAGTAAATAAATTAGATTTTCACAAATGCACGTTTTTTGAACCACCACCCTCATGTATCTTCTATTCAGGACATAATGATTCATCTATCAAAGTATGGGGGGGGGAGATTGTACCCAATCTGGTGTCAAGTCTCTTGTCTCGTTCTATTATGTTTATGCTTTTGTGAGATTTTGTTTTTGTACTATCCTTTGAGTACGTGCATCTACAAGATCCGATCAACAATGGTATCAGAGCAAAGGCACATCAGCAACGATGTACATATCAGCATCTGTTTGTGATTCGTGGCATTCGCTTGTGATTCAACATCCGTTTTGGTCATCCGATCTAGGTTTTTGTTTATCAAGTTCGTTTGTTTTTTGTTCACCAATGTGTTTCTATTTTCAAATTTGTCATTGTGACACTGTACTCACTGTGACACTGTACTCATTGTGCTCACTATGCTTATTGTACTCACTATGCTCATTGTGCTCAGTGTACTCACTCTACTCCCTGTACCCCTTATGCTCTCTGTGCACTGTTCATAGTTTGAGTTCGATTCAATTATCAATTCGATTATCATTGGGTTACTGTTTTGGCTTACTCCTCACTATTCGACTTCAGTTCGGTTATCAAGTTCGTTTATCAATTCAGTTATCATTTGGTTACGCCTTCGGCTTACTCCAAGGCATCGACTAAGGCATAGAACTATGGCATAACTTTGGTTCCTTTTGGTTCTGTTGGCAGCCATTGACTACGCTCGAACCAATTCTAACTTATGAGTGGCAATAAGAGCTTCCTTCTTTCCCTCGTCAGCCTACTTACTTCTTTAGCTAGCTTACTAAGCTCCTTATTTAGCATGTAGGGGATTTGAGCCCACAACCTCACACTTACAAGAGATATGCTTTATCCACTAGCCTATTTTCACTTATTGATACCCCATTCTTTTAATTAATATTTAACATTACTTTTACCACTCTCTTTCTCTTATTTATTTATTTATTCATTGAACACTCTCTTTCCTTTATTTATTTATTTATCAAATACTCTCGTTTATTTATTTTATTTATTTATTAGTATTTTTTTATTATTATTATATACACTATTGTTAAAATTCTTTTCACATGATTAGTCCTAGGTTTTGCTTCTATATAAGGCCATGGACCCTACCCATAATACCAAGGATTTTGGTACATCACCCCTACCCGGGATATCGATTGAGCAACAATTGGAGCTTTTGCGATACACACTCCAACATGCTCAAAACAAAATAAAAGAATGTGATGCTACCCTCCAACAAATGTAGAGTGATGACAACAACCCAGTAAGGGTGGTGAAGGCTATTATCACAGCTCAAGAACAAGGCACACAGTCCAAGATTGTTGCCAAAAATTTCCAATTTTTGTGACTCGATGGGCGAAAGGATGAACAATTTGTTCTTTCATGGCTATCCCAATTTGATGATTTTTATTCTAATGAATCATATTTTGAAATTGAGAAAGTGAAATTTGTTACTAATTATTTGGTGGGTATGGCATAGTTATGGTGGAATGTTTTGCAGCATAGCACCAACTACCCCACCACATGGATCACATTTCAAGAAAAGATCAAGGAGTCCTTCCTTCCTCCTGAGTTCCACTTACATGCTCGTCAATCATGGACAATTTTTGGATGAAAAGATGGAGATACTATGTCTACCTACATTGAATGCTTTTGGCAATGACTACTACTTATTGTTCACTAGAAATGATTCCTAATGATACCTTGCAATGAAAGTATGAATATGTTTGGAGATGGAAATTCAAGCCAAGCTCAACACACTACGTCCTACGACCCTATATGAAGCTATTTCTTTGGCACATGATGTTGAGAAGGAGTTTCAGTCCATCACCAAGTCCATTCACTTACAACAAATGCATCAACGACAACAACCAATCAAGCCCAATTTTCCTTTCAAGCGTCCTTTCACTATTTTTTATTCTCCTACTTTTTAGCACCCTTCTACTTTTTAGTGCCCTCCTCAATCCAATTTCTCACTGGTCCACAAGACAACCAACCTCCAACCCTTCAAACTACAATGGTGGATGCTCAACAAAAGAGGCTATGTATCACTTGTTGGCATTGTGGTAAGTTTGGTCATACTGAAGGTAAATGTAGGTTGCGAACTAACGATATGAAGTCTGTTGGAGCTCAAATACACAACATGGAGGTGGTTCATGAAGACACTCAACCTATTTGGAATGGAGAAGCATTGGAAAAGGATCTATGTACCTTGGGTAACAAAATTTCTATTCATTCTTTACTTTGCATGCAAGGTACTATTAATGGTAAAGTTGTTAACATTTACATGATGATGGTAGTTTGCATGATTTTATTTCTTATACACTAGTGCAAGATATCCAATTATGTCCACTTCCTTCTATGCATAAAGTTAAGGTTGCATTTCAAGGAAATAGATATAATGTTACAAGTCAAGTGCATAACATTCAGATTTGCATAAGTTCATACGTAGATGAATGCACATTCTTAATTGCTCCTTTGCAGTCCTATGATGTTATACTTGGTATGCCTTTTCGTCATCATTATAATCCATGCATTGATTATCATACACACAAAATGAGTTTTAAGTTTAACAATCAAGATATTTCTTTGTCTACAATGCATGAATTCCAACCATTTCCATTAATTAGTCATACTCAATTAAAACATGGATTTAGGAAAGGCTACAATTCATGTATTGTCTTTGTCAGTAACATACTTGATTATACACATACTCTTCCTAAGGCACATAAATCATTTATGGATTCCTATGAGGATTGCTATCTGGCTGATTTTCCTTCTAAACTACCACTTTCTAGGGGATCACTTGACCATAGTTTAGACTTAATTTGTGGTAGTTCTCCTCCCCATAAAGCACCTTATAGGCATGGACCTTTACATAAAAAAAGAAATAGCTAATCAAGTTAAGGATCTACTCCACAGAGGACTTATAAGGCCTAGTTCTTCTCCATTTGGAGCACTTGTTCTTTTAGTGGAGAAGAAGAAAAAGACTTATAGGATGTGCATTGACTATAGATCACTCAATAAGATTACAATTAAAAACACATATCCTATTCCTAGGATAGATTTACATTTATAAGACTGCCTTTAGAACTCAGACTAATCACTTTGAATTCATGGTAATGCCTTTTGGACTCACCAATGCACCTGCTACATTTGCACGTATGGTGAATAACATTTTTCTTGATTACCAAGCTTTTGTTCTTGTTTTCTTTGATGATATACTTGTCTATAGTGAGAATGATGATGACCATGAAAATCATTTAGCAGCTATCTTTAATTTGTTACGTAAAAATGAACTTTATTCCAATCCTGAAAACAGTTATTTCTTCCAAAAAGAATTAGAGTATTTAGGCCATATTGTTTCTAGTCAAGGCATTCAATTAGATCCAAAGAAAATTAAAGTAATTGAAGAATGGATTGTACCTTGATCTATGATATGTCATATGCTCTTTTCTAGGGTTAGCTAGTTTTTATAGAAAGTTTGTAAAAGGATTTTCTTGTTTAGCACTTCCACTCACGTTATTATTGAAGAAAAAGTTAAAATTTGCATGTGGATTAGCACAACAAAAATCTTTTGAAAAACTCAAACATGCACTTTCTCATGCACCTGTTTTGCAATTACCAAATTTTGGACAACCTTTTCATGTAGTTACATATGCTAGTGGTTTAGGTATAGGTGTTGTATTAATGAAAAAAGATCATCCCATTGCATTTGAAAGTAGGAAACTAAAACCTTCTGAAAAGAATTACAGTACATATGATAAGGAACTTTTAGCTGTTGTGCATGATTTAAAAAATTTGGAAACATTACCTTATGGGTTTTGAAGTTCTAATCAACGATTGATTTCTCAAAGACCATTGAATGGGCTTCATTCATACAAAATTTTTAGCCTATGGTTCAATATCAACTTGGCAAAACTAATGTTGTAGCTGATGCCCTTAGCCGCTTCCCATCCCCACAAAAAAAAATATTGTTTCAATCAATAATATTTATGTTGTTCATATTCATTCATTTCATAACATGATTCCCACTTATGCATCTGATTTGTATTTTTCACAAACATGGAATGCTTTCAATAATTCTACACCATTTGGTGAGGATCACTACACTTTTCATCATGGATTCTTGTATTTCCAACACAAGTTATGCATCACATAAGTTTTTAAAGAATTTTTTATGAGAGAGATGCATGAACCACCATATATAGGTCATAGGGGCATACAAAGTACTACTTCTACGTGTAAAGAATTTTTCTTTTGCCCAAATATGAAAAAGGATATTGCATAGTATGTTTCCCATTGCCTTGTGTGTCAACATGTGAAAAGACATCATGGTAAAGCATTTGGATATGCCACTTCCCATACCTAATGGAACATGGGAACAAATTTCTATGGATTTTATTATTGGTGTTCCTACAACTTCATCTCATAATGATATGATTTGGACAATCATTGATAGGTTAAGTAAACAAGCATATTTCATTCCTTGTAAAAAGAGTCTTTTTGCACCTCAAGCTGCTAAGTTATTTATTAAATGTATTTTTATGCATCATGGTTTTCCAAAAGTTATTCTTTCATATCGAGATGTTCATTTTGGTAATCACTTTTGGGTTGCATTATTTCAAAATTTAAGCTCCAAAATAGACTTTACCCCTGCATTTCATCCTAAAAGTAATGAGCAATGTGAAGCTATGAATATTACTATTTTAGATTTATTACATTTCTATTCATTAGATAATCCAAGTAATTGGGATGAGAAACTTCCTTTACTACAATTTGCATATAATAACACAACACGTACCACTACTCCATGTGCACCATATGAAATTTTTTATGGTAAAAAGCTTCACAATCCCATGTCTATCACTCAAACTGATATACCTATGGCTGATTCTTTGCACAAGATCATATTTCTACACTTCATGAGGTTCATGAGCACATTAAGAAGAGTCAATAATGTTACATGCATAATGTTAGTAAGAAATGAGTAGCTAAATAATTTAATAAAAATGATTTGGTATGGTTACAAATTATTAAAAGACGTTTGAAAAATATTTCACAACATCCTAAGGTTAAACTTGCACCACGTTATTATGGACCTTTATGTAATATTCAAAAAATTAATGAGAATGCTTTTATTCACTCCTATTTTAGGTGATCCTCCTTTACTTGAAGAGGATGCTGAAATTTTAGTTCTAGAGAAACTACTTGATTATGATGTTACTACTATAGGCATTGGTAAGCAATATCACAAATATTTAGTTAAATATAAAAATCACTCACTTGAAGAATCTCAATGGATTCCTAGTCTCAAGTCACTTGTCTCTTTCTATTCTGTTTATGCTTTTGTGATATTTCGTTTCTATACTATCCTCTGTGTATGTGCATCTACAAGATCCGATCAATAGAGAAATTATATTTTCTATATATTTTCTAAATAAAGACCCACATAGAGCGTTCTTTTTAGAAGTCATAAAAATAGTGGTTAAGTTTAGGATCATTGTAGATCACGATTTTTTTTAGATAAAAGCAAAGGCTCTCCACAAAAGAGAGCAACTTTTTACTTTTACACCTGCTTTTCAATGCACTGCCCTCATTGTAATCTCTATTTTTATGTAATAAAAATTCTTATAAATACACGCACTCTAAAGAACCATCAAACAGAGTGCATGGGGGAGATTGCACCAATATTGTGTATTGTCTTGTCTATTTTGTATCTCTATTTTTTGTGTGTTTTCATTTTTTTTACTCTCTATATACATGTGTACGCAAATGCCTGTAACAATGGTATTAGAACCTATGCACATTATTGCAGAGGCATTCTCACATTGTTTGTTTTTGTGTCCAATCATTGTCTATCTGACATCCGATCTTATTTCAATTTCAGTCCCTGTCCTTGTTATGGTTACATTTTCTAGTTCCAGTTCTAGTTTCGATTTCATTTTCCAATTCCAATTCTCGTTCTGGTTCTGGTTTTCATTTCTTGTTCCTGTTCTTGTTTTGGTTTCTAGCTTATGTTTCAATTCTAGTTCTTGAACCTAAACCTATAATTTATGCCTATAACTTACTCCTATAATTTACTCCTACATTTTCAAAAGATGCAGTTCAAAGAGGACAACTTTGCAAGGGTGGTGAAGGCCATTGTTATTGCACATGTTGATCATACGCATTCCAAGGTCGGTGTTAAGAACTTCCAATTTTCAAGATTTGATGGTCAAAAGGATAGACAACTTGTTTTATCATGGTTATCCCAATTTAATGATTTTTATTTAGATGAATCCTACTTCGAAAGTGATAAAGTAAAGCTTGCTACTAATTATTTAGCAGGGAAGGCTCAACTTTGGTGGAATGTTTTATGATGTAATGCAAACTGTCCGATGACATAGAAGGCCTTTCAAGAGAAGTTTAAAGAGTCTTTTCTTCCCCCTTAGTTCCATCTACATGTTTGAAGTTCGAGAACAACATTTATATGGAAGGAGGGTGATACTGCTACAACTTATACGGAGCAGTTATAGCAAAGTCTTTTACTTGTTCACATGCTTGAAGATACTCCTGAAGATACCTTGTAGAGGAAGTATGAAGATGGTTTGGAGATGGGGATCCAAGCCAAGCTTCATGCACTCCGGCCTACAATGCTTTACGAAGCTATTTATTTTTCCCATGATGTAGAGAAGGAGTTTCAATCGACTACCAAGTCGATCCTTTTGCAACAACCATGTGAACAACAACCTTTTGACAAGCCTAATTTTCCTTGATTATCATTTTGTTCTTGTTTCCTTTGATCATAAATTTATTTATTATAGTAATAAATCAAGCGTGAGAGCATTTAGAAATCAATTTTTAGTATGTAAGGTAAGAATACACCTTAATTACCTTTTCCAAAGTAAACTAGAATATTTGGGGCATATCATTTCTAGTCAAGGAGTGCATGTGTATTATCTCATCTACTATGTATCTCTATTTTTTATATGTTTTCAATTTCTGTACTCTTTGTATACGCATGTATGTAAAATCTTGCAACACAATATACAAGAATGACCTAAAACAACAATACAATCAGTTCAATATATAAAGAACAATACATAAAGAAAACCCATATGTATGTGAATGAGTGAGTTGGCAAGAAATAAATGTGTCATCTCTCTTATTAGATAAATATAGTAAAGCTAACTAAAAGTATCCCTGACATGTATCGGTGTAACCACTATACATATCAAAGATATGAAAAAGTGGTTCGTGTCATCCTTGATCATCACATGTTGAGCTTGATATCTCAACAAACAATTGGCTAATGCAAGAAGTAGAGGACAATTTCAAATCAAGGGGAAACCAAACCAAAATGTCACAAAACTTCCAAGGAAATTATTCAATTAATGATAATATGGGATGTTGGAATTGTGGTAAACCTAATCAGTTTGAACATGGTTGCAGTCCAAAGAATGAAAATTGCATAAAGCAACAAAACAATTATGCATCTATGAGTGTAAATAATTTAGAGAAATCGTTTATGGTCCACCTCATATGATGAACTCAACATCTATGGATGTATTAAATCAAATGATAATGTTTGTTATGTTCATTCATGTGCTTCAAAGCTGATGACTAGCCATGCAAAATGATTTACCAATTTGTAAAATTATTAGTTCTTGAATTTGTTGAAATGGGTGATGATATCACATCCTATTGAGCATACAAGGCAACATAGCATGGTTCATAAAGGATCGGAATGTAAACATCTATTTGATGTACTATATGTTTCCAAAATAACAAAGGACCTAGTCTTTGTTAAACAAATGGCTAACTAGGGGCTACAATTTAGATTCAATTCTGACGACTTAAATGTAGAAGATTATAAGAAGAATAAAAGGTTGCTTGCTAAAGTGAACAAAGTGATATGAAGTTTACCTTGAATGTGAGGCCCGAAATGAATGTAGCCATGTTTGCAAAAGGTGCAAGTGTTATTATTGACATAGAGATATGGCATAAATAAACTCGACATGCAAACTTGCAAATATGAAATTCATGCAAATAAATCATCTTGTCAATAGATTACGAAAATTCAAGGTTGTAGAGACGTGAAATGTATTCAAATAAATAATCTTGTCAATAGATTAATGAAATTCGGTAAGCAATGAAGAGCATCATTTCCACATGGCAATCATGTTAGTGAGAATGTGCTAGAGATAGTGCACACAAATGTTTAGAGTACTACATGGAAAGTATGGGTGTACTTCATGAAGAAGAAAGTGAGGTGTTTACTCACTTTCAAAATTTCAAGGCTATGGAGGAAAAGCAAACAAGGAATTACATTCTCACATCAATATCCAATGGAGGAAGTGAATACATATCAAATGAATTCAACAATTTTCTAAAGAGTCATGGAATTAGAAGGGAATTTTCATGTACGCACATGCTGCAACATAATAATGTTGTTGAATGCAACAATAGACATATTGCAAAAGTAGCAAGAGCCTTAATGGCCGAAAAAAAATATGCCTCATTGTTATTGAATCAAAGATATGCACACTATTCTCTCTACATTAATCATGGTGGTAGCTTCCTTTCACATAATCTTGGAGGAGGGAGCTCTTCTCTTGTAGACTTGGAGAGGACTTGAAGGAG